>JALIZH010026828.1:0-33924 GCA_030522465.1 Rhipicephalus appendiculatus
TTCAATATGACGTAGCATTAATACAAAGTACACTGTTCTGTAAAAAAATTCAAATGGCCCGCGTCAAATTTGGCCAACTGATGAGGCAAAGAGTGAATAATGCAAGGAGTAAATGTCGCTGTCCGATGTATAAAAAAGCGGTTGTTTTACGTACAACAGACGTATGTTCACTAAAACAATAGACAAAGTCATATACACAAGGTTTAAAGGGTCAGCTCCTTTAGACAAACCACGTTGTTGCCCGGGTACATCTGAAGAGGAGCCCCCTAAAGAGCAGTGAAATGAATCACTGACTTTCGCTCCGCAATGTGATCAGAATATAATTTGCGAGCTTCAGATTTCGTTATATTTTCAATACATTTATGTGCAATACACTCACCTAAGCAATCTAAATTATGATTTGCGACGATGTATGTTGGTGGTCTCGAAATTAGGCCATCCAAAACACAAGTCTCTAATATAGCGACAGCAACAATGTTAGCACTATTTCTCTTACGATGCTGTATGGAATGAATCCTTGCGTCATTTATTTGCTATTAAAATTATATCCACCGACAATCACTACCGTTCAAATAGTTTTCACCGTAGCTTCAGTAGGTCCAATCCTTTTTTCTCTTAAGTGTTATGAGTCTTTCACCATTTTTTTGGCAATAAACTTGTTTTAGTGATTGTCCGCGAACATTGTCTAGATGAAAAAGTTTATAACAGATTTATTGTGATTGCAATTTCGGAGAATCTCTTTCAAAGGTCAGTTTTTATCGCAGCAGTGGAAAGAGCACCTTAAACGTGTCTGTTAAAGCTCCAGATTGTCGACTTTCAGCATTTTGACACTGACAGCGTCATTTGGTACGCTTACTCATCAATCAGTTGTTGTTAGGATCGTAGCAAATGCGATGTTTTGCTCTGTTAGCAACTTTTATATTTTTAAATGTCATATATTCAAGTACACGTTATAACTATGCTCAATAATTATTGGTAGCTGCGCTGCTTTGCTACTTGAAAACTAGCCTGTGGTCGCTTATTTTTATTTGTTGACAAAAAATAAAAGAGCGTATCGTATTCTTCTTTCGCTCTGTAATCTTCCAAAAATTTGTAACCGCCACATTCTGTATGTTTAAGCCTTCCTGCTTTGCTTTCAGCGGCGACAAATTGTGGGAGCATCATGATCTGAACAACGAGGTCTCAATAAGGTCAACAACAAGGTCTGAAAACTTTAGTCATTACGAGAGAAGAATCAGAGAACGCTTTTCGTGCCATCCGAAAACTGTGAAATCTTCCGACGTTTCGTAAGACGGTCTAATGTCTTTGGGATTAGGTAACAGAACCGTTAGACACTCGTAATAAATCGCGGTTTGTTCCCAAATAAGGCCTGAAGAGTTAAAGCGCACTTTAAATAATGTACTTCTGCTAGGCTCTTTTTTATTTCCTTTGACAGTGACAAAGCATCGGAAGGGCTTACGTTAGGCAGAGCCTAGAAGCACGTTTCTCTGTTATAGCATTCATTCTCCGTGATTACCACAACGCAATCTTGCTCTAGTGGCTGACCATGAAGACAGAAAGAAGTACTGCAATAAATGTTCATGCGCGAGCTACACATTTCTTTTGCTTTATTAGCGCTCGCGCACAGCGCTATATCATGCACATGTCCCATAACTAAGGCTCTTAGCACTTGGTGAAATTCACATTTTTTCCTTGGTTCGCTCTAGCGGTACCACATTCACTTATGGCGAACGACGTTTTTCGGGATGTCCGCGGCATCGCTCCCATTACGTCATGCTGTCCAGTGCAAACTAAGATTCTACTGCGACAAGACGTAGGAGTATCTTATATGGGGACCAAAGTATTCTATCAGGTGCGCCTCGGCGTTCAAATACATGAGCAATTGTGGCGCTGTGTGTCTTTGCACAGTACCTGGATTTTTTACTCCGGAGTTTTGTGGTGAGCCCCTGTCACACTTGTTGGTCGAAGTTCACACGAGTAGATACCGGGCTAAAACCGAGTACAACCGGGAAGCATCTAAACAAGACTACCATCATTGTTTCCCTGTGTTTGTGCCGCCGTTGGTGAGACAGGAACTGTGCTGAATTGGCCGGGTGATTCTGGTAAGCACCTGTGATCCAACTTCATTGGATTCCTTGTGGGAAAGCATTGCATCCCTTGTGGGAAAGTTCAGTTTCATACTGCTAGGGCCGGGGGAACTTGCCAGACCCTGTAATCCAGCCACTTAGGAGGCCGTGATACGGGAGTCGATCTCGCTGCTGGTTCGGGAAGAGTGCAGCAGTGGTCAGCTGCGCGCCCATGTAATCCAGGTAGGGTTGCGCCGCGGCCACTGAATCATTGAACTCTCCACCAACACGTTGTGCATCACGGTCAACGTGTGCGTGGCTTCGGATACCCTCTCGGCTAAAACAGGGAGCTCACGCTGCGGGACCCGGTTTCGGAGAGTCCATGGCTGCAGTGAGGGGACAGAATACTGGAAGCCCACGTTCTCCTACAGCACTCGGCAAACTAAGCGCGGGTTGCCTACTACATCCGGCAAATCCGTGCGGGGGATGTGCCCCACAGGCCAATAAGGCATGAGTTCGCAATACGGTGATGTGGAGCCTCTACACCCTAACTGCGATTGACGACGCTGACGTTTCTTGCCGGGGGGAGGGGGGGGGGTCTCTTGCTGCGCTGTTCTTCGGAGCGGATAACGGGGAGAGCAAGCCTGGTGGTATTGTAATAGGCCAAGCCCGAAACTGCCGGTCAGTTTCATCCACGGAATCAGGGGTCACATCCCATGTGTGACACGGGGGCATTTCACTTTGTCTACGCCCCCTGTTTTACCATCCCCTTGTGCTCGCATGCTCCCCAACGGAGCTGTGCGCGCAGACTCGTTGAGGGGTAAACCCCACATCGGTGATGTCGTTGGCTTCAGGAGAACGACTATGGACACATTACACTTTTGCTCTGTTGTGGTTGGGACATTACTTCAACCCAACTATCGCAGGCCTAACGCCTGAGCAAAAATGTCATCAGAAGCCAGGATCTTCCCATGAGTAGTTCATTTGGTGTCGCCGATAGTTGTAGGCTGAGACGCCTCGCAACCGTCACGGGATAAGATGCGCTGAGAGTGGTGCAGCGGGTGAGGTAACGCTATCTTGATGCTTACGCTGCTCTCCGCATTCAAATGCGATTGCATGATCGCTACAGCGCGCTTAGCCAGTAGGCGTCCGTAGCATTCATGGCAAAACTGGAGAGCGAATATTATAAGCCCTATCACCCAGCCGATGAACCGGATCAATGACCCCCAACTTTGATCACTGTTATGAAATCGATATACATTTCGGCGCGTTCGTCTGCCCTCAGCTGTGCAACAGCCACAGAGCAGCGGCCACCGGTCCAGGTTCCACGAAGATAGCCACACGATGACGCGTCGAGCTTACGGTGTTACGGTATGCCTTTTCGCGTTCATGTTAAAGATTATTAAAACAACGCACAACCAGCAGGACAATCAGTGCGCCGAGTCATCGCGACGGCATGAATGGACGTCAGCTGAAGCTGTCACCTGTAATACAGGAATTTCAGAAACAACGGTAGGCTCGAGCATCATGTCATTAATATAAATTTTTAGGCTCTTGGGTGCGATTGCCATAATTTAGCGCATGAGTTTTCTCCCTGGAGACTGAGAAGTTAATGTCTCTTCGCCAGTGACTGCATCATGCGCCAATAGATTCTCTCCGCATTGCTGTGCAACAAATAAAAAAGTGCGATATTGAAAAACGGCCGCTTTAATCCCGGAATAAGCTTCGATTTATGCTCGGAAGTGCTCAGGAAGAAGAAAATTTTTCACGATTAGTGGATCAATAAACATAGCTGTCTATACGCTTGTCGGTACATTAATCTCCATCACTGGAAAGAAAACGCAAAGCTCCGCGAAACCTGAAAAGAACAAAATACATAACAGTCAGCTTACTGGCTGATGCTGTTTATTCAAGACACCAGATGATGATGGAGAATAAGCGAAACTACAGTGAAGCAAGCATCACAAAATGAACCCGCGACCAGGTAATAGCAATGCATAACTTAACCATCATGTGCCATTCACTATGATTCAATAATGACTTGCCCTTCAAAGCTAACCAGCCGTGAAGTGCCATGCAGCGAGGCCATGAGCCGAGTTTTGTACCGCAAATAGTACTTTTGATTGCCTACACTTTCAATGGACTTAAATTTGGAACTCCGGAACATTGATTAGATAGGGGTGCTACGAGCACTGTATACTCTCTACCAGCACTGACGCTGGTGTGTCGCTTCTACCACCAAAAGCAAACGCAGCTGCGTCCGAGGACAAGGATGCTTCTGCATTTGACACTTGGCCTGAAGTTCCTAATACACATGCACCTCGTGGGCTACATCAGCAAGGGACACTTTGTCTGCGCCTTATAAATTGACGGACGAAGAAATCCAAGTCGACCGCGTAATCAGTAGAGTAAGGTGGGGCAAAATGAGACAAAATTTTGAAAATAGTGAATATTTATTTTTATTTCACTGTGTACCCTTGAACGACAATGCAGAAACTTTCCTTCAGGTACAAGGTATGTGCTCCATAAATATGACCATGTTGCCACTGTTAAAAAGTTTATTTTAAAAAGAAATAAAAAATGCACCAGATGTCTCATTTTTCCCCAACCTGCGGGGGCAAAACGAGACAGTGTGAAAAAAAATTTAACCCTTCAGTTTTTGCAGTAGAAACACTTGAAATTAAACTCTGTGGGCCATCACGCAGCCTTCATGACCCCAGTCCTTGCACTCCACGCATTGAATCCAGACAGAATCCGGTGCTGTTTTGCTCCAAAACTCCTTGCAGATCAAACACCACCAGTCTTTCTTTGTGCTATTGTTGTATTTTGTTGAAAGCTTGCACTTCATTGGATTATTCAACGATTGGACGCTAGATATAATCTGACGCATATTCTTCGCCTACTTTTGCCGTTTTGGTGCAGAACTGCACGGGCGTTTCGTGGCTTTCAGCTTCGTCAGCCGGGCTTCGGGAGGCGATGAATTTAAAACTGTGCTAGATTCAAATTTTCTAGCACGAATTTGGTATTGAAGGAAAACTCGATGGTGAGACGTGTTTGTGAACGGCTTGACTTGGAGAATCTTCCAAATTTGCGTTCGCCTTTTGAGAGCATCTTTGGGAACGCGGAAACATCTCGATGCAGCACGAATGGAGTGGGTGTCCTGAAGAGCAGTCGTGCTTTTTCACGTCGTTTTCCTCCCAGGAAGCTTTATATGATATTGCCGCGCTAGCTTCCCATCTTTATCGCTTTGCTTGTGACGCGCGTATCAGCGCTCCATCATGAACGCGTGAGCCGATATCTTATCATCGTGTCGCGTTTGATGGGAAACGCCCCTCGCCATAAAATGCGAGCGCAGTAGGGTGAAGCGGGGTAGTTTTTCCTGCCATCGGCACTGCCGTTCTCTTATGTCTGTCGGGCGCAGGTCAGCCCAATAAAATAAAAAGTTGTTGCGGCTTGTCCCTCATCCTGCCTTGAACGTTCCTACATCGTCGCGGCAGTGTGACAATATTATCTTGTGCGTCCGAACCTTCCTAAACAATAAAATATAATATATAATGAGTGTAAGTAAATGGTTCACTTAATGAGACACTCTTTAAGGCAATTCAATGCCTTTTTGTCGCGTTTTGCCCCCCCTCACATGCCAAAATTCAAAAACATTTCCGCTTTGGCCCCGCGCACCAAGTGAACTGAAATTTTGGTGGTATGTAGCTAGAAGTATACAGTAACAATATAAATACTTAGGTTGTTGTACTGACACCAGAGTAGCTTCATGCACGGATCCGAAAATTTGGCCGAGAAGAATTTCGCCCCTTTTTGACGGGTCACGAACACACTGACACCCGCCGCGTAATTCTTCCCACGCGAACGCTGTGAGCAATCATAACTTTTACACATAAAAAGGTGGACAACTACCAGCACCTCTCGCTGAAATATAGAAACAAAGAAAACTGCTTTCTGTATTTGCTGTAGAGGTCGGCAAAGCCAAAATGTCGCGTTTTGCCCCGTGTCTCATTTTGCCCCGCCTTACCCTACTATATTCAGTGGTATTCGTGTGGTGCTCAGAAAGATGCAGATACCGATAGTTCGAAGAGTTTTGTAACGTTTGGACACCATCACTACAGTTCTAGCAAGTTTTCACAAGTCCACTGTTTGAGAACATCCACATGTTTGAGAAAGCTGATCGTTTTCTTCTTTTCATGAAACTGCGCTGCCACACTACATTTTTTGCCAATGTACTTACCGAGCGTGATATTGGAGTCGTTCTTGTTTTTTTTCTTTTGAAGGGTGACATGCCCGGTGACAAGGTAAAGCATGACGTTGAAGCATTTTAACTCAAAGCAGATTTTATGAAAGGAAAGGAAACATTGAGATGCAGCAGTAACGGACAGCGCTCGCCAATATGTGTGTTGCTCCTCGTTTGCTTCTGCTATTTTTCCTTTACTCAATCCAAGTTGCACTAAAACACCTGGCAATGACAAACCATAATTCACGCGTATCTCTCGGGGGCGGGCGTGTTACTGTTTGTCGCTGAAGACGTTTCCACATCCGTGGACTTGTGTACCCGTGCCAGCAAGACAGATGCCCTACAACACTGAGGTTGGCGTTGCACCGCCACCGCAGTCCACACCAGCACCACCGACCCGCTGCCGACGATAGCGGCCAAACCGACTTATCTACGGCCACCTTTGTCAGCCGCATCCGCTCGCGATACCTGGTGCGCTCTCGAACGATCCGACCCGGTCATCGTGGGACCCGCTTTTCTACGCCCACAACGCCCCGGCGCCTACTTCTTCGTCCGTTGCGTTTCTCCCAGTGCCAACCATCAGAACAATCAATGAGACCATGTGCACTTTCATGCTGACGACCTGGACTGTCCAAGGACCACTTTGTCTCGCGTCGCGAACTCTCTTGTACATTGGCGTGCGCAGACTTCCCCTTCGGGGGGGGGGGGGGTGGAGGTTAGTCGCAGCGCCCCCGCTCCCTGTTATGTCAATGTATGGGGCTGACATTGAGCCCGCCCCCCCCCCTCGCCGCGCCCTTCCTCCCTACACTCTAAGGCAAAAGGGTGTTAAAAGGGTGTGCCGTTCGTCCTCTTGGGGACTAATGGGGCTGCCACAACCATTAGTCCCTTTAAGGACTAACGGCACGGGTCTAACAGTTAGTCCCCTCAAGGGACTAACATTTAGTCCTCACATTTACACCCTGGCGGGCAACCGTTAGTCCCCACAGTTGCACCTCAAGGGACTAACATTTAGTCCTCACATTTACCCCTTACTGGTCAACCGTTAGTCCCCACGGTTGCACCTCACCGGAACGGTTGGTCCACTCAAATGCTCCACTGGGATGAACTTTTTATCCTCAGTTCAAATGATGCGTTAATCCCCAGGGATGATTTTGCACAGTTACTCTCTGCAAGGCTTAATACTTTTCTCGCGTGTTTTTCTCCGCAGTGAGCAACAAATGGCGCAGAAAAGAACACGCGAAAAAAATATTTAGTCATGCTTGTTTCACTGCTTTCGCAGTCAATGCAACAACGAAAGACAAAAGTGAGACAATGGAAATATTTTATTTTTCTATATACATATTAAGTTTCTGCATTGTTTCAGTGAATTCGCTGCCAGATGTCAAATTCAGGTCCAGCCGCGTTGTCATATCTCGTACAGTCGTCTTGGTCAAGCTGCGCCGACGGAAGCGACAGATGACTGGCATTGCACGCACAAGCGCAAGCAGCCTTCTGCACGTAGTGTACAACGTCTGCACAAAAAGATTGCAAACAGTTAAGTCACATGTGACAGTGAGGAAGATACACGCACATGGCAAATACGTCCAAGGTGAAATAAATACGCACGTCTAAAATATGGCATGCAAATATTTTCACCGCGATGTCATACATAATCGAAAACGCACTTCGAGTCACATAGCGCAACAGCTCAAGTGCGGCAGGCGCAGCCATCATGCGCCGCGACCGCCGAGCCGCCAACGAGTCGGCGAGTTCTCTGCGAGCGGTGTCGTATGCAGCTCGAGCAAGCGAACGCGGGGCCGAACGCGGAGCTTCTGCCGCCAGCGAACCTCGAACAGAGAAGCGAGCGAACGCGGAACCGCCGCCACGAACGGCACTGGGCTGCTTTCGAGCGAGCGCCGCGGAAGCCGACGGTAATGTCGACAAATTTTCACAAATTTCCTGGATCGAGCGGCATGCAGAGTATACAACGAGCGAACGCGGGGGCCGCCGCCTCGAACGGCGCTGAGCTGCTTGCGACCGATTGACGGGGAAGCCAACGGTAATGGCGAAAACTGTCCACAGAGTTCCGAAGCACAGCTAAAGTCGGCTAGCTAAGGCACCCGCCAGTTGCCGGTGCACTTCAAGCGCGCGACATACAACCGAGCTCGTTGACGGCAACCGCAATGCGTTTTGGACGAGTCACACCGCAGCGGCGAGGCCTCTGCCCAATATGGCGAGCCCGCAGCTCATCACCGCGGCGAGAGCGTCCAGGCGGCCGACGGCAATGGCGGCCAATTATCAGGCAGTCACAAAGCACAGGCGAGCGGACGCCAAAGCCGACCTTCGCGGTGCATTTCGTGCGCGCGATATATACAACACGATCGAGCCCGTTGCCAACTAGCGCGATGCGCTTCGCGCAAACGACAGGTACGGAAAAATAAAGTATGATCACTTACTTGTGAAAAAATCCAGCGCCAACTTCTGCCCAGAGTCGGATTGAATTCATGGATCCGATAGGCCTATGTCTTCTCGGCCGCCATTCCCAGCCGGTGTCGACGCAGTGCCGTTGCTACGCCAGTGCACCGTGGCAGGAGAAATACAGCGCGGCGTCTCGGCGTGTCGAGACCAGCTCCAAACTTCATGGTTGCAGCGAAACGTAAAAGCAGCACCGCACGCTCATCCACGCATACGCGGCATACGTATTTATCCAAGGCACCGCGGCGTAGTTCCTAAATCATCGAACTCTCCGAGCGCAGCGCAACCGCCAACGCGCCTCCATGAAAACAAGTGAGAAGACTGACCAAGAGCGAGGAGGACGGTTAGTTCCCTTGCCAACGGTTCGCACACGTGACGTATCTCCCGCGCGGTTCATCCCTTTGGTGCCTTTGGAGACTAACTGGTTTGCACACGGCACGCATCCCTTTGTGGTTACTCCTCAGCGGTCTATCCGTTCATCGAGCGCGCCTATTGGGCTCCGTTACTCCTCTTTCGGGTAATTTTGCCTTAGAGTGTACTATGTCAATGTAAATGGTTGACCTTGCGACGCCTATGCTCTTGTACATACGCCCTCATAGTTTTCAATCACGTGTTCTATTCGGCGGGGGGCGGGGAGTAATCTGTAGCGTCATTATCAATACAATTCATCATCATCATTTTCTAGCCCCCGCACCGCGCCTCTCGCGCAGCTCACGCGGAGCTCGAGGCGCGAGTCAGACAGAACGCGCGCACGCACCTGGCGGTTTGGATGCCTGCAGCCGCCGCCACTCGGCTTCGGCCGTGTAAATGAAGTGGCGAGGTCGACACGGCGACGTCAGCCGCCTTCGCGTCTTCTCACGTCTCTCGCTTTCTCGCTACAAGTCTTTAGCGCTCGCGGTAGTAACTCAAGAAAAACAGTGAAGGCACCGTAGCGGCAGGCATTGGGTTACGTTAATCCTAGTGATACCAGCCAACCACGGAGGAGAAAAAAGGAGAATGCCGCGTAGCCAGCCGTTATATCTAAGCCTCGTTACAGTTTGCACCTTTGCCCACGCACCCTACATTGGAGGTGTAGCGGCAGCGGAGGACAATACGGGGCGAGGCGACATGGCTAGCTTCATCAACTGCACTGCTTTCCCTTGCACACGTACCTTGACAGAGATGCCTCATATCATGATGTTTAAAAAGGTGGTGAAGAAGGAAGAGAACGAAGCTTTGCGCTGGCTTTGCGCTGTCTAATGCAGCACTTTTTATCACACTGGTGTTTAGCCGGCAGTAGCTGCTGGGTGATACAACGAGATTTCATAATGTTTGCCCGTGCGCATGTGAGACCATGCATGCTTGCGCATTTAAATAGTAGTCAGCGAATCGTTGCTGCGAACTGCAAGCTATGTAAATCTAACAGAAGTTTTCTTATACATCTCTATCACTAATGTTGACTCACCTATTCACGCTATGCGCAACATCTTTGTGTTCCAAAGAAGGCGGCCACACTGACCAGCCTAGCACATATCGCGTGTCTGTCCCTGCCGCACATTACTTTCTTTTGTGAAATTTAAGGCATGGCTGTCCGTGGCTCACTCCCAATTGTTGTTAAAATGTTGTCAAGTGTGCTAAAGTGGTAATGGGCTCACCAAATTTCTCCGCGAAGGAACCAGATGTCGGAGCATAACTTTTCAGATACGCATGGGGTGATAACCCACGTACATTACCATGGCGTGTCAAAAACAACGGTAGAATTTGGTCCATTTTGATTTAATGCAGAAAAAAGGCGCGCATTGATGTTTGCTTTTAGGATTGTCAGCGTTGAAGTTTCATAACCAAGATGTGATAACACGGAGTTCTTTTTATGGCGAACCAATAGTGTTCGTTATTTATTTACCAGTACTGCAACTGGTATTTTTAAACTTTCCAGGCAGGGAGCCAAAGCTGACTGCAGTACCATAATTACAGATTCATTGGTGTCAGGAATAGTGCTCGAGTCAGAAATTTGAAATTCGTAAATGTCATACATATAGATGATGTTTACATATTACAACATATTACGCCTCACCAATTATCTATTTAATATAAGCTGTTCTTGTTGTATGAATGAGAACTAACAGACAAAGATGCCAAGGAAAGTATAGGGGAAGCTATTAGAAGTAATTGTAATGTAAATGTGAAGAAATGAAAGTGGACGAAAAGATAACTTGCCACCAGCAGGATCCGAACCTGCGACCTTCGAATAACACGTCCGATGCTCTACCACTGAGCTACGGTGGCGGTGATCTCCCCGTCCACTTTATGGGGTAGCCTATATATGTGTACTTAAACGTGGGAGCGTCAGTCAGCGCCGCCTGTTGCCATTACGGCGAGTGTGGAACACTTTCATTTCTTCACATTTACATTACAATTACTTCTAATAGCTTCCCTATACTTTCCTTGGCATCTTTGTCTGTTAGTTCTCATTAATACTATGTTTAACAAAGCAAACGAGCCCTTAAGTTTACAATTCCTTCCTTCTTGTTGTATGAAGTAACATAACATCTCAGAGTGAAAGAAGGCTTCCAGTTCGTGTAATTACCGTTAGACTACAACACAGGTGGGCGTTAGCAGCACACTCCTACCATTCCCTATATCCCACACACCTGTATCTCAGCGGCGGAGACTCTTGTGACATGTTATGACTGCAGGGCGTCGAATAAGTTTCGGAGCACTCAGCTACCAGCTTGGCTTTACGATGTTTGCAGTACACTCGGCGTGCTCCTTCCGGCTTCGAAGTGCGAACTGTCTGAGCTATAAAGTTTGTACCTCGTCAACAGTATCATAACGGTGTTTGTAGTTACGACAGATGTTCAAGAGTGAGTAAATATTATGTTTTCCCTCGTTGCTTTGTTTTCATGAAGCAATAAAAAAAATATCACTCAAGATTGCCCTTTGTGTCATCTAAGACATATTGCTTTGCCGAAAGGCTCCAACTCATGAACTGAGAACCTCACTTTAAAAGAGAGAGCCCAAGGGCTCATTTAAACCCACGTGTTTAGTTCAGAACGACACAGATAAAACAAAGCAAAATGTCTAAAATATTTCGACTGGAGAAGCCCTATCTGCCCAGCTCTGTTTATTTTCTGCGTTTTTCTTAGAGGCATTGCAGATATTTCAAATACTGGTAGCATGAAGTTAATAGCATGAAGATATCATCGTCTTCCGCATAAACTGCTATGTGAAGTTTTATATGAAAGAGCCCCTCGAAGAAACAGTCAAATGAACATGGGAATCGCTTAGCAGTGATTCCTCTTGAGGGCTTGGAGCACCTCAGAGGGGATTTCTCATAGGACTTCGACAGAAAAAAAGCCGGACTAATCGCCGCGCGATTAAAAGCCAACTCATGATCATAGCTGCGAAAAGTAAATGGGCCACATAAAATCTGCTGCGCTGGCGGAGTCATCACAAGTGATGCAAAAAAATATCATCCTTCGATGACTTTACCATATGGCATCACCATGACGTCACAGATAAGCAAAATTTGTGAGGTCACCACGACGCCACCGTGACGTGACTATGATGTCTCATAACTTAAGGTAACTTGATTACGGCATCACAGGACATGCAGCAAAAAGTGGGCCAATCATGAAAACAGTGCAAAACGAGGTGAAGCGCAGAAAGCTTCCAATGCATTCGATACTGGAAGCAGTGCCAAACCACTTTTGGTGCAAAAAGCTTACGGATGAGGGCGGCGGACGATTAGTACATGGAATATGAAGAAAAGGAAGCAAAATAAGGTTTGCTATTTTTAGTCGTCAGTGGGGGGGTGTAAAAATTACATTGGGAGTTTATTTATTTATTTATAAATACCGCGGTCTAACTTATAGTATATTAGGGTGGTACATAAACATTAAAAAAGCATACATTTGGAGAAAAAAGACAACAAACGATGGCAAATCATTCTGAACAGGTGACATAACATTCTTTACTAAAGATCAAGCATTGCCTATCGACTACACTTTTCAAAACAATGTAACAACAACAAACAATTTCGCTCGTCTGCAATTCAGGTATATTTCTTACCCATTGTTGCCCTTAAAATTAACCAGTGACAACAATAAGCAGGAATTGACAAATATACGTTTTTTTTCTTGCAAAACGTAGAGCTCTCGAAAAAGAAAACGGAGAAGCATCAAGTTCACAGGGTCGTAACTCAGAAGTAGAAACCAATGTCCGAATTCATCGATCTCCGCAAACTGAGTGACATCGACAGCTCACCGATTCCAGTTTAATAACTCCGCTTCGGAATATGTACCTTATTTACAACACAGCATTGGGCCCTTGTAACTCTTGCGAATCAGATTTTGACTACCCTTCCTCTTGTCAGATGTAGTACACATGTCTACATATTGTCTGCGCATGGTGATCGGTTAGAGATACGAGAAGAATTATGAACCTCATTTTTTTACCTCATTTATGAACCTCATTTAATCACCGATCAGTTTATCAGAAATAAATGCACACTGAATGAAAATTTGTCTTCGAACTATCTGGCAATGTTTTCTTTCGTTTCCGAAACTACAGTAATATATATTCGAGAAGAATAAGCCAGTATCTGAACCGGACAGGTTGTGCTATTGATGTGCTGAGCTTGCAAATGAAAGTTTAGCCCTATTGATGCTTCCGCCTCAAACAACTTACTACTTAAACCTGTGCCTTTTTCATACGCAACTACAAAAATACATTAGCAACAGATTGCTTATGCCATCTAAGGCATACATTTCTTGCTTTTCACTAATCTTTCCCTTTCCTGTCGATGCTGCGACTCTTGTTATAGCTCATTTCCAACACAGGTAAGCTCAATTCAGTTCAAATGAAACTTTCTTGACTATATATTTCCCAGCCCGTCACTGTTCGATGTGTGCTTTGGGCGTTTCCTTCCGTTTAGAAGCTCAAAAATCACAAAAACAAACATTTGGCTGAAACTTTGAGGAATCTCACGTATCACATTATTTACCTCGAATATCACTTGTGAGTCGTAAAGGCAAAAGTACACCCACACCACCTCTATGTAGTTGCGTCAGTTTTATAATTATTGGTGTTTTACGGGCCATAACCACCATGCAATTATGAGGAACGCCCTACGGAAGGGCTTCGGAAATTTCACCCATCTGTCGTTCTTTAACGCGCACTTCAATTTAAGTACATGAACTTTGCCTAAACTTTAGCGAAGCATGGTGGCCGTCAAGCATGGACTACGAAGGACAAAGGCGCGTATGTTGACAAGGACGCGTGCATATCCATGGTCCCCGTGACAGGGCGCACCAATCTGGTATGCAAAGTCTACGCCCGAATGGCGTAATATTACCGCAGTTTTCGGCAAGTATCTGCAGAGACGAAATAAAACATGGAAGGAGGAATAATTCAGGGTGAGTGACCTTGAGTAGCCTTGGGCAATTTTGCTCCTTCTCGGCGTTGCTACAGACTTGCCAGTGACATCGCGCTCTTCGCTGCACCGAAATGTACGACCCGTCGTACGTTGTTGGCTGTATGCAGACGAGCTGTCTCGCCTACGCGAAGATCCTGCTCCCAAGCATGCGCCTTAATTAACCCTGGCTCAGTGGCTTCCTCCGAAGAAAGCGTGGCTTTCATCTGCCAGGCAACGTTTAGGCGAGACGAGATTGGACCAGCAGCTTCAGGCGCACACTATGTCGAGATTTAAGTTTCAGTACAGCAAAAAGAAAACGACAAAATTCCAATAAAGAAGGGTGTAAGCCAGGGAGAGAAGATTCCCCGAATGCTATTCACCACCTGCTTACAGGAGGTTTTCAGCGACCTAGATTGGGAAGAGTTAGACTGGGAAGAGTTAGAGACGACATTTCACTGATGATTAACTCGGGGGGACGAATCGCGACACACGATTACTGAATCAGACACGTAAAGCAGTACAGTAGGTCTAAAATTAATATGCAGAAAAACAAAGTTATGAGCAACAGTATGCGAAGAGTACCGCGCTTTGCTATAGGTAGCGAGAGACAGGAAGGGGTAAATATTATTGAGAACTAACAGACAATAATGCCAAAGATAGTATAGGGGATATTATTAGTAGTAAATGTAATGTAAATGCGAAGAAAGAAAAGTGGTCGCCGCGGTGGCTCGGTTGGCAGAGCATCGGACGCGTTATTCGAAGGTCGCAGGTTTGGTCCCTGCCCGCGGCAAGTTATCTTCTCGTGCACTTTTATTTCTTTTCTTTCTTCATATTTACATTAATATCATACTAAGAACACTACTTCTACTTTCCTTCGCATTATTTTCTGTCAGTTCTCATTACTATTCTGTCTAAAAAAACGATCCCATAAAATTTTCGCATCTTTCCTTCAGGAACGGGTAAAGGAGTGCGTATACTAAGACAGGTAGTGATCGCGGACGCGAACCATGAAAATGAAGCAACTAGAAGAATAGGAATAGGACGGAGCATATTCGGCAAGCATTCCCAAATCAAGAATGGTAATTTACCACTAACCTCTAGAGGAACACTTATAACAGCTCCATCATACCAGTACTTACCTACGGAGCAGAAACCTTGAGGCTTACAGAGAGGGATCAACTCAGGTTGAGGACGGCGAAGTGGGTAATGGAAAATAATATATTAGCTGTTACTTTAAGGAAAAGAAGATAACAGAGTGGGTCATGGAACAAACGAGCGTTAGGGACTTCTTAATGGAAATAAAGATGATGAAATGGTCATGGACAAGGCACGCACCGTGTAGGCCAGATAACCGTTGGTCATTAAAGGTAACTGACTGGATTCCAAAGAGAAGGCAAACGCGCGAAGGGGAAACGGAATCTTCCATCGGTAGATGAGACTGAGAAGTTCGTTGCTATAACGTAGCGGCAGGAAGCGCAGAACCGGGTTCATTGGATGGACATGGGAGAGGCATTTTCCAGTCAGATAATTAGGTCTTCGTATACGCATGCAATAGAGTAAACTATTCAGATTTATATACTACATTTAAAAAAACATTTGAACCGATACTGGCGGTCGGAAGACACATCGATATTGGCCCAGAAAGAAGTTATCATACATTCTGATTTTGATCTATATACTCGTGCTTAGCATTAGTAATTCAATGCTTAAACCTCATTCAGAAAACTACTGACACAAATAAAAACTATAAAACAGGGAGATATTGCTGTAACAGAGAGCCGTGCATATAATTATTTTTTTTGAATGCCACGTCCCAACACCACGGTATGATTATGAGGGGACACAGTAGTAAAGGGTTTGGGAATTTCAATCACCTGACGTTATTTAGCATTCACCTGATTTCAAGCACCATTACCACCGGATAGTGGTGGTGGATCCAGAGCCGCACACATGCAAGTATAGCGCGTATTGAAATGCGCCAGCATAATATGAGCTCACTGGCTGTCTTTTTCTTTTTTCCAAATGGCAAGCATAATGGTTTGCATGAAGAGAAGTAGCTATGCTATTTGATTTTAAGCATCGATATTTTAGCTCTCGTTGCCAGTGACCTTTAAAAGATATTGAGCTAAATACCAGCGTTGTTTTCCGGTTATTTAAAGCAAGAACATCTGGGCATCGTTGCGAGAACGAAACAAGACATCATGGCAATGTGCCCAAAAGTTGAAAAAAGTATGGTCGTTGCCAGTCAACCATTCGCACAAGACAGCTTTACATACCCTAGCTACGGTCGAAACAATTACAAGATATATCACCTAAGAGTTCTTTATTGTTCCCACTTCTCACTGAAGCTGTAAGTACTTGTACGCCGAAGTATTACCATTTACAAGTGACGTTTTAAAGAGATGGGGATGTTGCATCAGAAAGGTTTCAGAATGAACTGGATATTTACCTTTTCAATGGAGAAGCTAGAAATTTACAGCCAAATACTATATGATGATCTTATGCGCGCTCAACATTATGTGACTAGGAGTTATGGGATAGTCGTTGGTATCTAGCGACACGGGAGTAAACTTTACTTTAGAGGTTGAAATGGCTCTAGCCAAGTTTATGGAGAGGTCGACGTTTCGGGACCGGTTCGGTCCCTTCCTCAGGGGGTGACTAGGTTGGTCGCAGAAGCATCTCCTCGTCTTGTTTCACCACGGCTCCGGATTTACCTTTCCCTCACATTTCGGAGGCCGTGAACGTACACTGAGGGCATTGTTCTTAGGGACCGGTTCACATTTGCAGGTGTGTTCTTATGTGCCACGACTCTAGCAACAGCCTCCTTCCCAGATTCCTTTCTGTTTCTAGAACAGACGCGCCGTCGAAGTCGATTTATGGTCGTGCTTCTCTAAGTGCTCTGCAAGAGCTCTGCGTTGTACTTCCATCTTCCTGACGTCATTCTTATGTTGGTGCAATCTTTCTGGGAAACACTTGCTCTCGCCTATGTAGCTGGCTGGACATTCCGAACACGGCACCTTGTACACTACGCCTTGGTGTTGTTCCCCTGGAGGGTCGATCCTTCGGCCGCGGTAGCAAGCGGGTGAGCGTCGACACAGGCTTGTGAATCACCGTGACCCCCTCTTTTCCGAGAATCCTGGAGAGCTCTTCACTGATGCCCGACACATATGGTGATGATGCGCTCGGCTGGCTTCATGGATTCTATTGTGGTCGGTGGTGCGGCCGGGAAGGGAGGGGGGGTGACGTAGTGTTTCTTTCGCAGGTGCCTCTCCGCGGTAAGGTGGTCATCCTTCCGACAAACGGCGTGACACCCGGTGGTGCCGGGTGTCACGCCGGGTGCTACAACTTTTTTTTTACACCTTGGCGATACAGTTCTTCAGTTCCATCAATCTTGACAGGTTACAGCACACATGGTATACACCTTAATGCACTGCTTTAACATCGACATAGAATTGACATTAATAGCTTAAAATAAAGTTGCCCATTTCTAGTAGCAGATATGACAGGCATTATTAGTTTGAGCACTCGCCATGTTATGTATTTTATTGACGCAAATTCTGAAGAAACTGAGCGGAAAAAGTTATAGAATTTTTTGGGAGGGTGACGGGGCGAAATGATGCAAAGAGGGCCATCAGGAATGAAAATTATGTTGGTTTTCAGCACACCTGTCTTTCGATGAAAATCTCTCAGTCGAAGAAAATTGCTCATATTGAAAAATGAGTCATTCATAACACACTTCTTTGGCCACTCTTTCAAGAACGTATTACTAACGCCTCAGACACGATATCGACTAGTTGATCAGAGAGCAAGCCATGAAGAATGTTTAAAAATGGTATTTACGCGCTTATTTGAATGAAATGCCACTCAAAACAAAGGAAACCCGTTGTGTTATGTAAATGCCATTTACCAGTGTAGTTTTCCAGCGTAAAAAAGAGGCATCAAATTTTTTCACCCAATCTCCCATCTGGGGTTTCGCGGTGCCTGAAAGGAATTCCTCCTTCAACAAAACACGTTGCGGGACTAGGGGCTTCTTCTTTCCTTCAGTGTCTTCAGTTGCATGTTTAACTGGTACGAAAACAGCTGTTCCTCCTTCAACAAAACACGTTGCGGGACTAGGGCTTCTTCTTTCCTTCAGTGTCTTCAGTTGCATGTTTAACTGGTACGAAAACAGCTGTTCCTCCTTCAACAAAACACGTTGCGGGACTAGGGGGCTTCTTCTTTCCTTCAGTGTCTTCAGTTGCATGTTTAACTGGTACGGAAACAGCTGTTCCTCCTTCAACAAAACACGTTGCGGGACTAGGGCTTCTTCTTTCGTTCAGTGTCTTCAGTTGCATGTTTAACTGGTACAAAAACAGCTGTTCCTCCTTCAACAAAACACGTTGCGGGACTAGGGCTTCTTCTTTCCTTCAGTGTCTTCAGTTGCATGTTTAACTGGTACGGAAACAGCTGTTACGCAACACAGCTATTTTATCAGAAAACAGAAATGCTTCTTGAAGAGCATGTGAACCTAACCAAGAACTAAGCCAGGAAAAAAACATAATTATGTCGGCCATTGTAAGAGTGGAAAGCCCCCGTTTCATTAAAAACAAAATTACCGCCCTACCTCTGCACGCAACGCTAACTTCCAAGAGCAATACGACACGAATATGCCTTCTCATAGAGGAGAAATAAGGGAGACGAAAAGCTTTGAGCAATCAACCACAGATGACTCATAAAACAAAGAGCAGTACGTTGGGGAGAACGAGTGGGCTTAGTGGAAATGCGACAACGTGGTATTTCGCAGTTTTTCTCTGACATCCATTACAGTGTGTTAACGAGAACTAACAGACAATTCTGCCAAAGAAAGTATAGGGGATGTTATTAGTCGTAATTGTAATGTAAATGTGAAGAAAGAAAAGTGGACGAAAAGAAAACTTGGCACCAGCAGGGACCGAACCTGCTACCTTCGAATAACGCCCCCGATGCTCTACCGCTGAGCTCGTTCTGGGACTCGTTGTGGCAGACTTGATGCCTTTAGGTAGTATGCGAGAGATTATTAGTCAGCTACCAGCTCGTAATAAGATCACGGGCTACGTGACACCAACAGGCAAAAAGAGTGGTTCCACACTCGCCGTAATGGCAGCAGGCGGCGCTGACTGACGCTCACCCGTTTAAATGCACATATATACCGTATAAAGTGGACGGAGGGATGACCGCCACCGTAGCTCAGTGGTAGAGCATCGGACAAGTTATTCGAAGGTCGCAGGTTCGGTCTCGCCGGTGGCAAATTATCCTTTCGTTCGCATTTCTTTTCTTCACATTTACATTAAAATTATTTCTAATATCATCCCCTATACCTTCATTGACATCATTGTCTGTTAGTTCTCATTAATATTGTGTTTAACAAAGAAAAACAAGCCCTTAAAACCTACACTTCCTTCCTTCATACATTACAGGGGCCATTTATGTCCGTTATCCAGAGTCAGATGTGCAGGTAGAAGTTGTTCAAAGGAAAGGAAAACGAAAGAAAAGAGCTTGTTTATCACAAAAGAAAAAAAAAGCCTAACCACTCAGAGGTGACCATCTTGTACCTATCACTGAATTTCCCCGTCTGGTTGACTAGCAGGTATATGAATGCCTGACAATAGTATCTCTGTTGCAAAAGTGTATGCATTCTGAAATAGGACACCTTTATTTGAGGTGTTATCAATCAGACACCCGAGGAATACCAGTTTACGTAACAATCATTGAATGTGTGACTTCTTAGGTTATATCCTAAAAGAGGAACGCTAATATTTACTTAAAAATACAATATAAATATAAATTTAAGAAAGAGAAATGACAAATATCCAGCAAATACTGTGTGGAAGTGAATGACTGCGAGCATTCAGCAGAAACAAATGTATAAAGGCCCAGAAAATGTTTTGGTTGTAACGCAGCCTTTATTACATTGCGTCATAAACTGGAAGTGTCAAAACATAAATCAAATGATTTTCAAGAGCGTACGCTCACATCGGTAAGAGAGTGCTAGCGATTCCCTTCGCGGGAGTAAATGCTTGTCCCATATTTCACTCTCTTTACAGGAGTGCTGGGAACTCTCTGCTGCCCCAAGTAGGCACACTATCTCGACAGAGTTCTCGTACTCAGGCTGAAAAAGAGTGAGCAAGCTTCCTCGCCAGAGTGAGGTCACGCTTCTTAAATAGAGTGCATACACTCTCTGCGGGAGTTACGCTACTTTCTTACAGAATTTTACAATCTGGTCGGGCTAGAGTTCATCAACTCCCCTCCAAGAGTAGAATCACTCTTGCTCCTTGTACTAACGTCAAAAAACCATAACTGTCGAGCATTTTCTAGAGAAATGACTCTTGGACTCTGTAGTAAAGCTGATAATTAACGCTAGCTTTTTGGTAATTTTCGTATATTTTTCTATGTTATGAATTATAAAAGAAAGTTGGCGTTGTTGGCCTTAGAGGCATGTCATGCGTAGCCGGCAGCCTTGCGTATGAAGACGCAACGCTTAGTTGGGAAAGACAATATCACCTGTATTCAAACTGCGAGCTGTGAAACGAAACGGCGTATTTTTTTCACCAGTTTTTTTTACTGCTTAGTCAGTGTGTTGAGACGTGGCGTAGTTGTATACATAGGCAATAAAGAAAGCAAAAAGTGAGACGTGGCGTAGTGGTAAAGTACTCGTCTGGTATATGGAGGTGGCGAATTCGAATTATGATAGATTGAGTTCTTTTTTTTTTTTGTTAGGCGCTCTTTTATTTTTACTAATGTCTCAAGTCTCTACCTTACTCTAGTGGCAATTAGTCTGTGCTGTAAAGTAACCTTTTGGCGGCACGTTAAAAGTTGCCGCTGTTCCTTGCTTCGAAAGTGCCGCTGTTGGCGTTTCGGGAACGAAGCGTTCACGATCAGAAAACCATGTTTTTGTTATCAGTGAAATTTATCCTATTAACTTGACGCATTAAACTTGCATCTGAGGCGTCCACCATCAGAGGCGTATGGTTGCAAGACGGTTATATTGCGTTGCGCGGTCGGTGATAGGATGCAGGTGCTACATTACGCTTCGTCCGCCACACTAAGAAAAAAGGGAGTCAAAAGCGGATCAAAAGACCGTGATTCCCTTCTGGTCGTCACTTGACCCCTTTTGGAAGGTAGAGGCAGCGAAAGAGAGTTAGCATTCTAAAAGGAGTCGGAACACTCTCGTGAAGCGCCTTTCGATTGGCTTCCGGGATGAAGGCGCAGCCATACATATCGCGCGTTTGCCGTTCGGCGTCGTTATGGCTGGCCCGTGAGCCCCGACGCCAAACTGTCGCCGCCGGCGCGGCGCCTCCGCCACCTCCGCTGCCTTCGCTGCCTGCTCTCTCCCTCTCCTCCGTCTTTTGGAATGCGCTGCGTTGGTTGTACTGGTGGCTGGTCGCGTGTCTTGTAGTTTGAAAAGTTCGAGCGTTCAAGTGAGCGTGCGTATCTTCGGTGGCTGCAAGCCAGGCTCCGTGCTCGAAGTGACGCTTGTAGTGAGGAATATTTTTGGAGCAGCGGACACGGACAACGTGCGCCTGTTAACGGTGAGTGTACTGCTTTCGTATGTACGAATTACACAGCTTTAGCTGGGTGTCTGCAGCAGCTATGCGAAGTTGGCTGGCAGCCATTTCGAACGGTAGCCTGCGTCAGCGGGGCTGTTGCAGATGCCCAATTAAAACTGTTACTTAACTAGCTGAGACCGCTATGCGCGTTGTTGTGCAAGTGACTGCAATCCCGTATCAAGGGCCATTATTTTCTGATCGCACATTCTGTCTGCACTGATGAAGATGCTCGATATCATTTTAAGGTGCGCTTTAGTCTACGTCAAAATAACATTTCCCTAGATACTCGATTGTGCAGCGGGTTCCGCGCTTGTAAACATGAAAAAAAAATTGAAAAAAAAATACTCTGTGTACAGGACACATAGACGCACTGTATATAATGGATTTTGCTGTTGGCGTAAAGACCGTAGTTTTGAGGTGCAGATATGGTATGATGCTTTCAGCCCGTACGCGGTAGTCGCTTAAATGTTTAGGACTCGCCTCGCCGATAACGGGAAAAGCTCTAGACTTTCAACGGCGCGCGTTGTTGCGGCCGCCGCCGTGCGCACTTTTCCCTCGTTTCTGTTTCCTCTTTTCGTGCTTTGTCTACGTCTGTGATGACGTTCGGAGTTATAACAAAATGGAGTGAGTATACGTCTGTGATGGGATTCTTAGGAATAAAACAAACAGAAGGAGCACGTTGCGTCGGTGACAGCAACGTTTTAAGAAAAACTGGCGAGGCTGTTTTCTGTTTTTCACTTTATAGAGAAACATACGAACATAACACGCACAACAGAGGACGCTATACGGGAACACGACGCTTTACAACACATGAAAAAGAACTCGAAAGGTAACACACATGCTTAGTCTCAGCACGAGAGAGTCGCACCGGGCAAAAGGAACAGTTGATGGGGAATATGCCTCCGTGGATGGAGCGTCAGCCCGAGAACGCAGATGTCACAGTGGCTTGGCGAGGTAAGGTGCAGCGCAGGAATGGATGCGGCCATAGGCTCGAGCGATGACGGGGACAGCTGATCCCGAGGTCAAGCCGAACATGGTGCTCCGACTCGTTGGTCTGGTAACGCGTAGCAACACTCGGGCCTACACCCGACGGTGTTGCGAATAGACGCTGTAGCTTCCTGGGGGCTCCATGGAGTGGACGTCGGTACTTGAAGCCAAGCGAAGCAGACCGCTCCGACCCTTGACCTCTGCCAGGCACTCGGGGCAAACCACGACCGTGACGCTGGCTAACCGTCTTCCGTGGCCTGCAGGAAGGAACACTCGGGACTACGCCCGATGGTGTTGCTAACAGCGGGGATCTTTGCGGCTTCCGAAAAGGAGGTATGTTGAGCGATGAGGCCAGGTGAAGCCGCCTCGTGGCTCTCGCAAGGCAGGGCAACACTCGGGTCTACACCCGACGGTGTTGCTGGTGGACGCGGCAGCTTCCCCTTGAGCGCTCCATGGACTTGATTTGGTGACTTGAGGCCAAGCGAAGCAGTCCACTCCGACTCTTGACCTCAGCCAGGGACTCGGGACTACACCCGACCGTGCTGCTGGCCGAAAAGCTCCCGCCGTCCTCCACCCGATGGAATGCCACCGTGGCAACCCCCCTGGCTCTCCACGCGCCCGCCTCTCGTGGCAACCTCGAGATTATTCTTCTTTTCTCTGGTTCATGTGCCAAAATCACATCGTCGTCTTCATCCTTGCGCAGGTTATGTATCGGCGCTTCTAGGGTGACTACTCCATCCCATCTCGTCATGTCCTCGATGCGACAACACACACGCCACTCGCGCACTTATCCATCACAACGTTACTGTGGAAGCTATGTGCGTTAATTCTAGCATACGCCATGTCTGAGCTACTTTATGAAAGTTGTTTTACACGATAACGGCAAAAAACACGGTTCCTAACCATGCCTCTTTGCATTGGTTGTTTTGTTGTGAGCCTTCATTATGTCTGTGTAAATCACTTATTGTGTAGATATTGCAAACTCTTACTATGATTCCGTTTTCTCATTACGATATCACGTTCTTTTTTTCAGGTACCATTTTTCATGGCTGCTCACGCTGAACAGGAGCGACAACATAGCAAGTCACAAGTCTGATTCCTCCAGCCTTCACGACTTTTCGATTCTTAATCATAAGGAATAAATGTGGAAACATGATACCGATATCTGCTGTTTATTTTGCACGACATGACACTATGCACATCACAGTCACACATTCTGGTTGGTTATACTCATACAAGCATGTAAATGAGGAATACCTCAACTGCTTCAACTTTACTAGAAATGGTGTGTTTTGAGGAGTTTTACTAAAATAATGCTAACATTGAACTATCCGTTTCTTGCACTCGCTGGGCGCAACAGCAAGTATTAATGGAGTTGATTAAAGTGAATACTTCACTATTTCCAGCAGTAGTCGCGCAAAAGTAGAGCACGGGTCAATTTTGTAGTTTAAAATAGCCGTAGAGTCGCTTGACGCTTCGGTGAGTGTCAATTGACCCGCGTAGGAGCGTCACCTGCAAGGGTCGTCTGACTCCCCTCAGAAGTGGTAGTGTGATCCTTCGCATCAGAGCCCTCCCACTCTTCTTAAGAGGGTCAGGGGACTCTCCTGAGCGCGCCCACTCTGACCGACCAAGAGAGTCACCGTGACTCTCCAAGGAGAGTCGTATACACTCTTAAAAAAATGGAGTGACCCTCTCTCCATTAAGGGAGAAACGGCGATGTCCCCAATGTTCGTCCTTAAATGGAGGAACGGTTCCTCCATTTTGCATGGAGGAACGGTTCCTCCCTCGTCAAAATCAAGATGGCTGACACCAAGTTAGCGAAGCGATAGGCCTAGCGAGTTCATCGATTCTCGACTGATAAAGAGTATACGGCACTGGTAATCGCAAAAAACGGTCCCGCTGAGCTTAATATCGAGTGATATAACAATAAAATCAAGCAGACAAACCTGGGGTGGTGAAAACTTCGCGAAACGGAACGACGGAACTCGTAGGTTTCGCTCGGCCAGCGAGACGGCGTTCACTGTGGAAGGTACGGATACTGCAAAGAAGTTCTCGCCCGGAGACTACAGGCTAGGCTTGCTGTCTTTATTTATCGAAGAATCACACCGTGTAGCGACGTTATCCACGCGTTTACGGGGGCAATAGGCCCCGAGATTTACCTCCAAAATGCACACTCGATCGCAGCAAAACAATTCCGTCGCAGCAGTTTATAGTTTCGATAGATAGATGTTCAACAATATATAAGTAGGTGGAGTGGTGAGAGCACCACAGTCATGAAGTAGGCGGTAGCTGGCGCCATCTGGAGGGATTCAACGATACTAGGAAAAAAAACGTTTGCGATGCACGTTGATACTACAGAATGGCCTTTTGGCGGTTAATTGGCGAGTGAAGCCCATTCATGGATCACGCAAGGACACTGGAAGGCTAGTACAACATATTTACATACACATTCATTAGTACGTACACGTTTGCTAGATCTGCGAGACACATAGTACACACAACCCTCACTGAATTCAATACACATTTCATTCATTATTATACATGCAGCCCACACCATGAATGAATCACCACAGCCGCGTACGCACAGACGTGTTTACACATAACCCAATACGAAGTGCTGACGCTTATATAGTCAGTGAATTACAGCCGACCCTAGTGATACAAGTGGCACGTAATTTTTGGTCAACTCTATTACAAGTAATGGCTGCACCACAAGACATGCAGACGTAAGAGTACTGTAACTATCCCTTAGCATAAATCAGCCTTTAATCAAAAGCTGCATAATAATGAACCTGATAATTACAGAGTAGATTAAGTTTCCATGAAAGCGACAACCACGAACCATGCATACCATTCCGACGACATTTTGAAGGCTGCGCCATCTCTCGACAGCGGCTACATATAAAATTTGCCTCTCTGATTTCTTTATTTTTTATTATTGCTCTGGGGAGGGCGCAGCGTGCAGGCCAGATTCTGTCGTCGCGTGAGTGGTTTGACGATAACATCTGTTAACATTCTATTTAAGCTTTGACCACAAGTATGACGATGAGCCATGGATTAATTCGACTGCTAGGCCTTCAATGACAGTACTTCTGATCCGTTAACGGCCGTCTCAATTGTGTATACGTACGCTACAACGCGGGTCGTGCGAAGAAACAAGATAAGATGGCCTCGCACCAGACGGTGTTCTTTCGTGAGCGTCGTCAGGGCTCTTGGCGTCGCGGCAGCTTGATTACATCAGTAGAACTAGGGCTACACCGTGCTGGTTATGGAAAAGAACGCTACTCATACTACGTGTTCAATAATATTTTAGTATGCTGCACCTACTTACTACTCTGCTACAGATACGTCACAGTATTCGCCTGGCATGCCAACTTGCAATCATTGTGCGACAACTGTGTTGTTAGCGCTGTGGCGGTGGTTACTATTACTTTGGATTTGGAATACTGTTTCGCAAAGGTGAGTGCGAGTGTTAGTAATTACCTGCTGCGCACAGCTGTCACTAGAAGTGCATTTTGTGTTGAGTTTCGCACGCCAAAGCAGAATCCCGTGGACGAGAGACACACTGCACGCGTGCATAATTCCATGCTAACTCTCAGTGCAGACGTGCGTAATTCAAAACGCATGTGTTTGAGAATTTTGGCTTAATTGATAGAAGTCATTTGTTTATTTTTCAAAAAATGTGCAATAAGGATGCAGTTTAACGTTACTGATGAGTGTAACCCAGTCTGGGAAATAAACGCTCGGTGAGACTTTGCTGCCCATTTCCTTTTGTGCTTTTACCTGCCGTGGTAGCTTAGCCGTTGGGTGTCGCGTGACTATGCTCGAGGGCGCGGGTTCGACTCCCGGCCACGGCGGCCGCATTTCGATGGAGGCAAAACGCATAGAACACGCGTGTGCTTATGTCTGAGTTCACGTTAAAGTTAACTTCAGTAGGTTGAAATTCATCCGCAGTCCGCCACCACGGCGTGCCTCGTAATCATCTGGTGGTCGCGGCACGTAAATCTGCAGCAATTATATATCATCGTGCTTTCACGCATGCTCTGTGCAGTGGTATCACGTTTGCTAGAATGTTGAAAAAATTAACTTTGATGCTTACTGAATTGATGAGTGCTATAAGTGCCGTGCAAAACTAAGAACGCGTATGCTTACCAAATATGTCGAAGCCGAAAAAATCGATTAATTGTGTGTACAGTCTAAGGTGTTCAATAAAGGAAGACTGTTAATTGTATTCATGACAAACAGGTAGTGCGCAAACGTATACAAACAACACCACACACACGAAAGTATACGGCGCATCGCGCGCACGCTGAGCGCTAAAGAAAAATGTCGGCACAGACGTTACTGTACCAATAAAACAAAAGAATAAACGTCTCTCCTGCATTGCTTGCATCAATCCTAGGTACATGTAATCGCACGCGACTGGACGAGGTCGGGTAGTGCTTGATCGATAATCTGACACTGCTGACTGACCGCGAAAGGATGCGAAATATAATACCCGCAGCACAGAGGGCGGCGCGCGGCGCCGCTCTCCGCAGCACGGAATCGCGACGTAGCTTGGCGTGCACATGCGCGCGAGCGCAAGGCCACGTGGTTGAGGAGAAACTAGAACACTGTAGGAGAAAAGTTACTCCTCTGGCGCTTGTCGCAAGAGGGCGCGACGGGTAAAGCGCCCGCAAGGGAGAAAGTCGCTGCGCCGAAGCAGAAACGGATCCCGTTGCTCCATTCTCGCTCACTTTTTTTTAGGGGCGAAGCTCCTCTTAGTCTAACCTTGTCAGGCGTAACGCGTAACCCCCAGTATCGCCTGCCATCTCGGAGGCCATGATAAGAGATGACCATTTCTCGTCTCATTTCCTAGATGGCGTTACTCTGCCGCTACTCTCCGAATTGCCGCTACTCTCCGATTGGCTCGCTGCGCGCGCTTTGCCTGAGTGCGCGGCGATCGAGTGCCTCTCTCAGTCTCCTGGATCGTCGCCGTACGTGTCGAATCGTTGGTGGGGCATGGACGAAGCGAAGCAGCGGGCGCGGAGGGCCGCGGCGGCTCGTGCTCGTCGTGGCCCAGCACATGGCCATCAGATACTCGCTCAGGTGCATCTCCCTAGACCACCTTGCACCTACTACCGTGCGGGGGGTCGTGCATAGACATCGTGTTTGCTAACATTCCCTTTAAACCGGTACTCGAACCCCCTAGCTGTGCACTTCTCCGACCACAAGTGCGTAATATATAAAGGTAACTTGAAATCTCAATAAAAGTTTTCTTCACCGTACCTCACGTGTTTGCATGATGATTTTATCGGGCGAACTTCGCGGAGGGTTAACGGCATCAACCATAACCTCTCAAGCTTCGCCCACCTCACCATCATTCACCTCGTGGATATGCTGTGATTTTTTTTTAGAGTGCACGTGGCAAGTCAGAACTCTCCGAAAAAAGTCAGGTATACTCTTTTTGTTCTTAGAGTGCAAGGACGGAGTGCCAGACCCCGTTCATGCCGGGTCGGCACGAGAGTTGCATAGATTTGGAACTCCAACTGGATAGCAGAGAGTTCGCAGCGTCTTTTACTCTGCCTTCAAAGAAAGAGTAAGTTTCGCGGCTAACTATTCACTGCTCCCCAACGGAAATAAACAACTCTGGTGAGAGTAATACAGTTGCTCTGCTCTTGCAGCACTCCCTCTAGATCTGTGAGTGTACGAATGTTTCAAGTTTCGGCAATATGAGAAAAAACAAGTGTGTATACCCTTGATTACCAGGGATTGTAAATGTGAAGCATTTCTTTACGCACGGCAAACACTTTGGGCGTTTCTATCTACGTATCTATCTATCTATCTATCTATCTGTCTGTCTGTCTGTCTGTCTATCTATCTATATATCTATCTATCTATCTATCTATCTATCTATCCGCCTACGTCTGGGTGCTCTTGTGATTACCTCCGTAACTTGGGGTAGACCAAAATTAGTATGGGAAGATAAGAGGGTTTGACGATTATGACTGTCTGGTCGTGACATGAATAACATGAAAATCCCGTCGTGTATGACGTCAAACCCTTGGCTCCAGACACGTGTCGCACATACCCGTATACCACGGGCTGTGGTATTCGGGTATGCGCCGCAGGTGTTTGACAGTTTATATCTACCGAGGAACGGCGAGAACAGAGTACAGACATTAGTAACTTAAATGCGAGAGCGTTAACAAAAACTGACATCTGCAGCGTTGACCCGACGAATGCAAAGAATAAATGTTATGGCCCCAGCAGGAATCGAACCCAAGCAGTCCGCGTGGCAATCAAGTATTCTACCACAGACCCAGGCCAGATCTTGGAACTGCTTCGGAAAGAGACTCTTTGAAGGCTTAATGTTGGTGAAATGTGGATTGTGGTTGTAGTGCTGCCCATCTAATTTTATAAACATTACATATGTACTTCCCTGCTTCTTCGCACGTAAACATGAACTATCACCAACGCGCCCAACTTTCAACTTTACTGGGATTACATATGCACTCCTATGGTACCGGCGTCACGTCGGCTTAGGGTCAGTTGTAGTTAAGCGTCAACCAATGAAGCTGAGCTGCGTAGCACTATCCAGGGTTGCCATCCTCTCAAGCACAAGGGCTACATTTAAGCTTACCGCTTTTGCTGTTGGTAATACCCATGCTGCTCTTGGCATCGTTACGCAAACTGTAAGCAACTGTCTATATATGATATATGCGGCTGTTCAACACATATGTCTGTGCGTATAACATTTCTATATATGGTTAGCATCATTTCGCAACGTTTCGCTGAACGAAAAAATTACACCACAGTCTCCTTCCCTCCGCATGCTTCGCATGATATCGATTCCCATGTTACATGGGATCTGCCTAATTTTTCAGGAGTGAGCCGTACGCAGCTCAAACGTCTACCACCTTTTTTGCTTTATTTTGAGGAGGAGGAGTATAGTCGTTTATTTTTAAGCATTTATTCCTACGAGTAAAAAAAAATAAACGTCGTAGACGACTCGCCATTTTTATCACACATTTCTGGAGCATTCGGGTCACTCTAGAAAATCAAAAGTGAAAAGAAAATTTAGGCAGATTCTCACTAGGGTTGCCAAGCCTGAAGGAAGTGAGGAGCTGGGCAGCCTCCTTTGTTTCTCTCCGGTTCTTTCTGGTTAACCTCCCTGCATTCTCCCTTTCTGTTTGCTTCCTCCTTCTCTTCGGTTTTCTCTTTGTCTCCTCCTCTCTTTGTTTGTTATTCACTTTTCCAGTTTTTTCTGTCTCGTTTTTTCTCTTTTTTATTTCTATTTATTTCTTCATATCTCTATATCTATTTCTTTCCCTTTCTCTCTCTTTCTATGTCGCGCTTGCTTCCTCTGTTTCTTTCTATTCTTATAAGTGGCATCTTTCCGCCAAGCGCACTAGTTGTTATTGTTTTTAGCTGATGATGATAAGTGATAATCATGAAGGTGCTCGAAGAACAGTGGCAGAAGACTTCTCGTTGGCGCGAGCGCGCATTCGATATGCTACTCATGGAGCGTTACGCCAAGCGACGACGACAACATTCGACAGCCTGGCCCCCTAAAGTGCTCCGAAAAAAGTGAAAAAAATTATGTTGTGGAGGGCGCTCAAGGACAATTGTGGAAACGTTTCTAGATGAGGCATGAAATACCTGCGTGGAAAAGTGCACGCGCCAAATATTTTAAATTATTGCAATAGCTTTCTGATACGTCACTCCACGTGCGAGGATGGATGCAGCGTACGGCTCAGTCCTGAAAATTCGGCAGATCCCATGTAACATGGGAATCGATGTCATGCGAAGCATGCGGAGGGAAGGAGACTGTTGTAATTTTTTTCGTTCAGCGAAACGTTGCGAAATGACGACAACCAAATATATAAATGTTATACGCACAGACATATGTGTTGAACAATCACATATATTATATATATAGACAGTTGTTTACAGTTGCGTAACGATTCCAAGAGCAATATGGGTATTACGAACAGCAATATGGACGGACGGACGGACGGACGGACGGACGGTCGGACGGACGGACGGATGGACGGATGGGTGGATGGATGGATGGATGGATGGACGGACGGACGGACGGACGGACGGACGGACGGACGGACTGACACCGGACGGACACTGCACGGATGGATGGATGGACGGACGGACGGACGGACGGACGGACGGACGGACGGACGGATGAATGGATGAATGGATAAATGGATGGGTGGATGGATGGATGGCCGGACGGACGGACGGACGGACGGATGGATGGATGGATGGACGGACGGACGGACGGACGGACGGATAGACGGATGGATGGCTCCAACAGGAATCTGCTGGATGGTTGGACGGACGGACTGACGGACGGACGGATGGATTGACGTATGGACGCCTGGATGGATGGATGGATGGATGGATGGATGGATGGATGGATGGATGGATGGACGGACGGACGGACGGACGGATGGATGGATGGATAGATGGATCCGTGGATTTCCTTATGACTTCGTGCTACAAACGGGTGGTTGTGAATTTGCCTTTCTTAACCTTTCCGCCACCTTGCGGTATTCCATAGAACCGATTTGCAGTAGTTATGTACGTTTTTTTTATGTGACCGTGGCCTATTAGACATATCGCGGTGCTATGCTCAAGTTCTTCCCCTCTTCATTTGCGTGCATGCATCTATGCATGCAGGCCTGCTTTCCTGACACCTCTTCTTTCTGTGACCACGATTTGTCAATAGGAAATTGAGGTGCCGAAAAAACGAGTTCCTTGTTTATCGAGAAATAAAGCAGCGTGCCCCGTGCCTCCTAGAGCCCAGCGACATTCAGCTCACTCGGAAGCAGTGTTAACGTCGTACAATGTGTCCAAGTATCTTAGAGCACTCAGGAAGGCACTGCGAGATACTGTACTGGGCATAGAATGTATTAAGATATATTACCACGATAGCGTTAAAAACTCTGTTCAGCGAAAATTCCGGTGTCTTCGTCGGTGTTGGCGTGTTTGGTTGAGAGCGAAAATCACCTTGTTGTCGGCGACCGAAAAATCGAGGAGGCTACAAAGAAAATAAATAATAAAAATATTCGTTTCGAGGGAGAATCGAACCTACGCCGTCTGTGCAAGAAGCAGGTGCTCTACCACAGAGCCCCCGCTATTACTTGAAACTGCTCCGGAAAAAAATACAATATGAATACCATCTAGTGGAACAACTCTCCTCAACGAAAATAATATTGCGCAGGAGATGCGTAGAATTGCGCTTTCGAGGATAGCTTGAAACGGCCCGTATTAAGCACATACGTTTTTTTCCTTACGGTACGGTTGAGGCATGCACTGAGAACCGAAGCGAGGCTTGAAATCGATAAGGAGATGCACACGGTGTGTTCTATTTGTGAAGGGGAAGCTCAAGCATCCTCCTAGTTTTTTCCACATTGAAATTAACCGTATTTTCGTCAGTAGGAGCCTTTGGTCAACAAAATGAAACTGTCGCCCGATTTCATTAACGTCTCATTTATGTAAACGTTTAGAGCACATAATCTTCAAGTATATCATGGGGTTTCTTGAAAATAATGACATCCCAAGTCTTGCTCAGCATGGTTTTCGCCAAGGTTTTAGTACAACAACTCAGCTTGTAGAATTCTCGCATGACATTTCACACGCTCCAGACTCTGTATACCAAATTGATGCAATTTTCACGGACTTTTCAAAGGCGCTCGACACTGCTGCACATTCTAAGCTTCTGCATAAATTTCACACCCTATTCTTAGCAAGTATTCCTCAGTTGACTGGATTGCTAGCTTTTTAAACAACCGTTCCCAGTATGTTTCATTCAGTTCCTCAAACTCGTCTGTTGTGAATGTGTTACCCGGAGTCTGCCAGGGTTCAGTCCTGCGACCACATTTGTTCTTATTGTGCATAAATGATTTTCCCCAATTATGTGTCTGCCAAAATCTGCCTTTGCGCCGATGACTGCTTACTGTATTGCGTAATTAATACCAATGATGACCAGATTTTTCTTAAGGATTCTTTCACACAATTTTGCAGATGGTGCGACAAATGACAAATGAACATAAACTTTCTTAAAACAGTCACTCTTTCTTTCTGTAAACGCACCTGTGTTTCTATGTATAATTACTCTTTCAGTGGCTCCTCGCTGAAACGCGTGTCCGATTGTAAGTACCTAGGCCTCATCTTCACACCCAGCATGTCTCGGTCGTAACATATCGAATACACTTGCAATAAAGCTTTAAAGAAACTGGGTTATCTAAGTCATACATTAAGAATGCTCCACGCGAAACAAAATTGCTAACATAAAGTCGCTCATCCGTCCCATCCTCGAATATGCCTGCTCCGTATGGAACCCTCCTAAAGTATCGGACATCAACACACTAGAATCCGTTCTAAAGACAGCCATCCGATTTATTTTCTGGCGTTACGACTGGAATTTATCACCGTCCTCTCACTTTGCTACGTTTGGTCTACAAACCCTATCCGAGCGACGCGATCTCGAATGCCTAAAGTTGCTGCATATTCTTGTTATACTACCCCGCGCTACACATTAACTAACGAATATATGTCTGCCGATAAACTGAAACCCACAAGGAATAGCCGCCAACTGAGCCTGACACCGTTCCATCCACGTTATAACCTATTTAGGTCCAGCATCTTGCGCGCACTATTGAAAATAGAATGTATTGCCTGGGTCAACTGATGCGTTGCCTTTAAAAGATTTCTTGCGTGAATGCGTTAATTTGCTCTTTGTTTTTTTAAGGTTTGTATTCTTGCTTATTTCTTTCTTTTTCTTTTCCTTTGCAGTGCTGCATTGCCTTTCTCTTGTCTGTTGATGCAGAGAAAACCCACTCCTTTGCTATAGCCCAGATTGGGCTGCAGTATGTAAAAAATAAAAAAAAAATGAAAATAGATAAATAAATAGTCAGTATGTTCTATATTCACACAGCACTTTCTTCTCTATTCTAAAAAAAACTGTTTTCTGGAACCATGTTTTCACACGGCGCGCCACCGGAAGCTACCAGACGCACTGAGAGTCTCAGTTAGCGCCTCTTTTTCAATTTCAATTTAATCTTGAACAAATTTCTTATTATTTTGGCGTCAAAGGAAACATAACTTTGTTTTCTATAACTATAGTTGTAAGGCATAATACTAGAAAACCTTATTTTTATTTGTGTTTCGATCAAAACGTTGCCCTTGAAGTAAACGGCGTTTCCCGGTGTGGTA
>JALIZH010026829.1:0-17500 GCA_030522465.1 Rhipicephalus appendiculatus
AGCAGCACACAGAGTTATCAGCTCCGAAGCAGTCACCTCTCCAGCCATCTTCAGCGCATGCTCACGCACGTGGATCGTTTCTGATGTAGATTGCACCATGCTAACATTGTTCTTATACCGGGTGTTCAAAGTTAAGCTTTATAGTTTTGTTAAAATACAGCACTGGGGGGTACGTGAAAACTACCTCTATAAGTTGATGTATCCAAGGGGACACAAAGTGAGATAATAATTATAGCTGTCAGCCGCCCATTTAGCTAAGATTGAATACTGAACTTTTTAGTGACTGCAGCAAGCGGGAATGTATCATTTAAAAGTTGGAGGCAGTCGCGTTTTTCCACTGATGGTCAGAACTTTATTACTCCCAAAAGAGGGGACCGACCCAGAGATCGGTTACGCTGCTTAGAGGAGGTCAGCGGGGATCCCTTGGGACGCCGCGGCCTCCAATGCGCGTGAGATTGCCCGGCGTTGCTGTGCCGAGTCGGTGGTACGCAGAAGGGACTCCCACGTGTCTTCTGTGTGTGAAGTGCCAGCGTACTGTGGGCACGTCCACGCCATGTGTATGAGGGTGGCTGACTGTGAGCAGTATCTACAGTGTGGTGTCACGAGGGGGGAAAGACACCCGTCTGAAGCTTGCGCCACAGGACGGCATCACGCCGGGGAGGTCCTTATGAGCTGGAGGGTAGTGGAGACGGCCTAGTCTGTAGTGCTGTAGAATGTCTGTGTAAGTAACCAAAGGAGTTAGTTCTTCGCATGCCTGGGAGGGCGAAGAATAGGAAGTGTGGGGCGTAAGGAACTCCGCCCGGCAGTTGAGATCTCGGGCGAGAGTGTGTGCCTGCACATTTCCACTAAGAGATTCATGGGCTGGGGCTCAGATAAGAAGGCGATGTGAGGTAGGCGGGGTGTGCTCCTTTATGATTGAGTATGCCTGTGTAGAGATACGGCCCGCGTCGAAATTTCGGATGGCGAGTTGGGAATCACTTACGATCACCTTGGTTGTTGGGTCGGTCATTGCCAAAGCAATGGCAACCTCTTCAGCAACTGTTATATCGGTGGAGTGAATTACACTACATGCCGTGCTCCAACCACGGTGTGGGGCCAAGGCGACAGCCACCATTGTTGATCGATGTGGGTGCCGAGAGGCGTCTGTGTAGGTGACGTCGGAGCGACTTGAGAAACGTTTCTGTAGTTGGCGCGCACGGTCGGCCCGGAGATCCGCGTGATGTTCGGGGTGCATGTGTTTGGGGAGAGGAGGAATACGGAGGCTGAGTCGTTGAGCTGTCGGTATGTCTTGGTAAGTGGTGGCCGCCCGCGTAGGGATGATTCCAATTTGGTGCAATACAGCGCGTCCCGCATGCGTGAGTGAGAGTCGCTGGTACTGGGACGTAAGGGTAGCTTCGATAAGCTCGTTGACCGTGTTCGACACGCCAAGGGCCAGAAGTTTGGAGGTAGAAGTGGACATCGGGAGTCCTAAGGCGGTCTTGTATGCCTTGCGAAGCGAAACATCGAGGCGATCGAGATCAGCGCGTGTAAGGCGGAGGTAGGGAGCCACGTAAGTGATGCGTGTGCAGACAAATGCCTGAACCAGCCGAAGTTTTTCCACTGGAAAGAATTCTATGTGTGATTCGAGATATCCCGCTGCACAGTTTCGCGGATTGCATGATTACGCGTGCAAGGCGGATGTGGATCGGCGCAATGTTCCTCCCTGATGTGACGAGCAGTCATTGCTTGCTGTCGCCAGCCGATAGTGAAAGGGTAACGGTTACCATCTTTGCCTATGCCTTCGACCCGTTGTCAGATTAAACGCCGCACGCAACTGCCGCGGCACATCGGGGAGGAGCTTTGCACCAATGCTGCAACTGCATGCGCGGATCAGGTGGATATAGTGGCGATAGTGGTTTGATGTTAGGAAAGATGCTCATTGCTGCAACCGATTAGGGATCGTTGCGCAGTGCACATGGGAAAGAGGAAAGGGAGTGAAAGATAGAAGAGAGCGAAAAGGAGAGGACACAGATATGACTGTATGCACCAACAAGTGTTTTTTCAGAGTTTATATTTCTCGAAATTCGGTGGGTGTTTTTCGGAGTTTTGTGAAAAAATTAGGCGTTTATCGGAGTTCATTTCTCGTAAATCCCCAATTCTCCGAAAATTCGGTGTTTAATTCTTCATTATAAGTCGTTGCAGTGTAGTCTTATTAATAATTATTTCCAATGAAATCGCTTTGAATTGTTGGTGATAATCTTGCTTCTCCATTCTTTCATTTTTTCTCTCACTTGCTGTTTATTTACCCTGTTAATAAGGCTGTTCATGTGCACTGCTGTATAATCGCCAAAATGTACTGTTGGGGGGCAGGAGCTAGTCAAGCTGCTCCTCAGCTTTTTTCTCCCAGCCTTCCTCATCTTCTTGATGAAAAATAAAGGACCTGTTATTATTCTCAATACTCCGAAATCTTAGATGAAGTTATATCTGACCACGAAAATATGCGAACCCAGCAAGTGTATTTTAGATGGCTGGAAGGTTTCACCACACAAACATGTATACACAAAAGCACAAGTACTTTAATACAAAATACCTACGTTTGTTCGTATTACGACCGCAAAGCTTGTTGGAATATAGACACAAGCATACCTTACGAGGTGACTGCCACTGATAGAGGTGCGCTCCTTTCGATTGATGAATCTCAGCTTTGAAAATGCCCTTTGGACGTTGAGAATGCCCATTTAAAATCGGAGTTTATCGGATAAATCTGAATTGCCAAAAATCTTACCGGCGAGTGTTTATCAGATTTTTTTTCGGATTAATCCGAAAACACGGAGCTCTAAGTATAGGGTACCCCCCCCCCCTCATTAGGAGAACCGGCCGGGTGCCCGGCAGTACCGGAAATCAAACCCAGTACCTCACCACCGCTGCGGGTAGTAGTACCAGATGCTTAAATGGGTATACCCACAACGCCGGCCGGGCGCTGCGCCGTGTCCCCACATGGGAGACAGAAAACAGCGCCTCTTCCTCAAAAAGCACCACTGCTACTACAACACCGAACGCCATGTCTAGGTGCCTATCTCAGTTGTCACTCACTCCCCACGAGAAAGACGCGATGGGTGCCAGAACGTCCCCCCGACCGCAGCACTGGGTTCGATTGCCAGTGCTGCGGTCAGGGGTCCGGATCTCTCTTCGAAGCTTGTGTGTGCAAAGCATGCATGCAGCACCGGGCACGTGAGACAAAACTCATGAAATCCTCCTTCCCGCATATATATTGTGTTGGTTGGTTGGTTGTTCCTCAGTAACCTAACGCAACCCACCGCAGGGGATCGGCCATGAAACGGACGGTACCTTATTGTTTAGAAATTAAATTGTTTTGTATTCTAAATATGTTTAGAAATAGATCGTTTACAAAATAACCCATTGATATAGTCAAAGAAATTAGTCCCCGGTGGGGGTACGTCCCTCCCCAAAGAGAACCGGTGGGTGCCCGGCGGGGCCGGGAAGTATGTCGCCGGCTCCCTGGACGCCGCCATAATCCTCGTTAGGCTACGCTAAATAGGCGTGAACCTCCCAAAAAAGGACAGCCGAGGTTGTGACGTCAGCCTTTGTACTCTCGTGCCACAGCCCAGCATGACGGCATTTTTTTTCTCTCCAGTGGAAAGGTCTATTATAGTGCCTAGAATGTATATTCTAGGCACTATATAGGCATAGTGAGCCATATTATAGTGGTATAACATGTAACGAAAAAAAAAAGGACGCTTAAAAATAGAGTGAGAAAAAAAAAAACAGGGAGAAAAGAGAAAATTAAAGAGAAAACAAAGAGGGCCGCCCAGCTCCGTTGTTCCTTCAAGCTTGGCACCACTAGTGCAAAAGCTGCCTTAATTTTTTTTGTTCTGTTCCGAAAACGCTTTTAAGCACTGACGTGGCTCTGTTGTAGAACACCAGTTTGCATCGCAGAAGACACAGGTTCAAGTGCACCACGGATGAATGATTTTTATCATTTACATACACTGCGATTTTTTTTTCTCTCCAATTTTTTTCCGTTCCATTCATCGCCAGATTTTTTCTCCCTGAACCAACGACGCCTACGCCGGAATTTCGGCGAAAACGCTATTGCTTTAATATGTGCCATTTTGCGATCGTGTTAGAGTAAAAAAAAATCACAGAAAGGTGAAGTATCTTTCTCCCTTTAAAGGGATACTGAACAAAAATGGGGAAAACTGATGAAAACATCGAAATTGTACTCGGAAGACGCCACTGTTCCGATAAACAGAGTTTATTTCACCTATTTTTGAACTTTTGGTTGTATATTTGGTGGATTGTCAGCGCACGGCGGCTGCGCGCGAGCCGTGACGTCGGATTCTCCCGGCGCATGCAGGGTGCACGTGCTCCTCTCCTTCACTTCCTTCTCTCCACATCTCCTTTCATTGCACTCTCTCCCTTCCACAAAAGCGCTGATGCCTTAAGGCCTGAACCCACGTACGCGTTGCAGCGTTTCAGCGCGTGGCTTTTTCTACGCGGCGCTGCGCCCTCTCCCTATAGGAGAGAGGGCGCCCAGCTTTTATTTTTTTTATTTTATTTACAGATACTGCTGTCCCATGTTTGAGACATTGCAGGAGGGGTTACAAGAAACGCACAAAGAACAACAAAGAATGAAAACATCAAAATACATAATTGGACACTTTTTTTACAAACTGTGCATGTGGTAGTCGTCTCAAAGAACTGTCACGATTATTCCACGTGCCAACTGTGCACGAGAAAAAAGAGTATAACAATCAATAAAACATCTGAATGGCACAATGTTCAACGGATTGTATCGGCGCGTCACATGGGTAGTATGACTGGTGAAAGAAATGGGTGCAGCTATGCGGACATATTTGTGTACCATATTATGCAACTTGATGAGCCGATCGCACATGCGTCGGTGTTCTAAACGATTCAGCGATAAAACGTGTTAGTGCTCTGAAGGGGAGAAGTTACGGTCGTAGCGATTAAAAATGAATGTAATAATATAATATGTGGGGTTTTAGGTCCCAAAACCACGACATGATTATGAGGGACGCCGTAGTGGAGGGCTCCGGAAATTTTGACCATCTGGTGTTCTTTAACGTGCACTGTAAAAATGAATGTGATAGCTTCTCGCTGGACGGACTCAAGTTTATCTTTGTCGTTTGCAAGATGTGGTGACCATACAACTGACACATATTCAAGAAGAGGCCTGACCAGCGACTTAATTCTTGACCAGTAACCTAATTTCTTAAGCGATTTTGCAGAAATAAGGTCCATATGTTTGTGCCACTTTAAGTTTGGAGAGAATAAAACACCAAGGTACTTGAACTCCTGGATGTTTTCTAGTGTATGATCGGGATTGCCATACCTAAATTGCAATGGTTCCTTTTTATTAATAAAATTCATTGACACCATTTTCTGAAAATTAAGCTCCATTTGCCAAGTTCTGCTCCAGTCGCAGAAAGAAGAAAACACAATATTTAACAAAACCTGATCAGTGACGCTACGCACATTCGAATACAAAACAGAGTCATCAGCGTATAGACGTAGCTTAACTGGAGTGTTAGTGACAACTTGAACGACATCATTAATGTAAATTATGAATAAAAGGGGTCCCAAAACAGAGCCTTGTAAAACACCTGAGGAAATATGAGCTGATGATGACTGTTGGTGGTTGTAGCGAACAAACTGACTCCTCAGGTGCAAATAATCCGTAATCCAACCAAGTAGTTTGTCAGCATATGGGCCTGTGAGAAAGTTGCGAAGTTGGAGAAGTTTTTTATGGCATACCTTGTCAAAAGCTTTGGAGTAATCAATAAAGATGGCGTCGATCTGTTCATGGTTGTTAAGTGATGAGGCGATGTCATGCGTGAATTCGAATGCGTGAATGATGCCATGCGTAGCCACGCGCCCTCTCTCTAAATAGGGAGAGGGCGCGACGCCGCGTAAGAAGCTACGCGCTGACACGCTGCAACGTGTACGTATGGTTAGGCCTTTACCCCAGCCGGGAGCATTGTTCGCTGCCGTAGTGGTTCTGGGAAACGTAATGCGAGCTGAGCGGGTTGAGAGACGCACGCGACGGCTGGCATTGTTGGGATGCCTGTTTCCGGCGAGTTTCACGTCACCTCCTCTAGTTCACGGCGCGGCCGCTAGACGCGGCGGTTTGTGAAAAGCTCATTAAATTGGTTATTTTCCTCTAGTTTCTGCCTGAAATGAAGTTGTGTCTATCGATTTCAAACCCCAATCTTTGAATTTGGCTGGAAATCTTGGCGGCAAAAATTTTGTTCGCTATCCCTTTAATGAACATGTAAAAGTGAAATCAAGCCTACGTGAGCTGCATTCTTGTGGAACGAAGAAAATACGACAATATACAAGATTATGCGCTATTTCGTTCATTCTGCGTGAGACTTTATTGCGGCAGCAATTATATGGACATTTGCGCCGTCGCTGTCGCCGTCATGTTCCAACAGTCCGAATCGATAACATCGCCTCACGCGTCTTATGATATATGTGCAAGTGAAAGGGTGCGAGGGCTGCCGACTACTGTTGGAAACGCGCCGGCATTTTTTGTCGTGCGAAAGGTACACAGAGATACGAGGAGGAAAGGGGGGGGGGGGGGGCTGCGTGCCTACGGCAGTGAATGCGTACTTTGAACAACCGTGCGCGGCCGTCCGCAGTCGCGCGCACGTATCTTCCCAGGCGACCAACAGACGTCTCACACCTTTTAAAGCGTTGTGCTTTCATCCCAAAGTTTGTGCTGAAGCCATAGACAGCACAAACGTCACTTCGCTGGCTGCAGCGGCCGCACTTCCTAAGGCAGTGAGCTGCTAGCCTTACTTCATATAACACTCCAGTTTGTTGTTATCACATTCGCTGTCTGTTTCTTTCTGACTCTTTCTCACCCTTTCTATCTTTTTTTTCACTTTCTTCCCTTTCTTTCTCCCTCTCACTCTATTTCTCGCTTCTTCTTTCTATCTCCCTCTTTCTATTTCTTTGTTTTTCTCTCTTTCTGTCTTTCTTTCTCATTCTGTTGCATTCTTTGCTTTTTATCTCTTTTTTTTTCTCAGTTGCTTCTCATGTCTCTCTCTCTATGTATTCCTTTATCTGTCTTTCTCTCTTTTTTTCTCTTTCTTCCCTTTCTTTCTCCCTAGTCCGCCGCGGTGGAGTAACGGTTACGGTGCTCGGCTGCTGACCAGAAGGTCAGGCGTGCGATCCCGGCCGCGGCGCTGGCATTTCGATGGAGGCGAAATGCTAGAGCCTCGTGTACTGTGCGATGTCAGTGCACTTAAAGAACACCAGATGGCCAAAATTTCCGGAGCCCTCCACAACGGCGTGCCTCACAATCATATCGTGGTTTTGGCTAGTAAAACCCCATATATTATTAGTATTAAATGCGAAGCATTTCTTAGCGAACTTCGGCGACTTTGCGCGTATCTATCTATATCTATCTATCTAGCCGCCTACGACTGTGTGCTCTCCTGGCCGTATCATTCATGGGATTTATACCAAATTTGGTATGGCATAACATGACTGTATGACGAACATAAATGGCTGTTCATATCATGAAAATCATGACTAAGTTGTCAACTTGTCATGAAAAGTATGATTTACATGCCAAGCTCATGGCGCGCTCGCGGCCGTTTCGTTAGCTTGATATACACCAAATTTGGGAGTGAGTGACGCGACTATGTGACGAACATAAATGACAAGGGGCAATATGGAAATCATGACATGTCATGAGCGACATGACTTGCATTCCACGCTCATGGCGCGCTCGCGGCCGTTTCGTTAGCTTGATACACACCAAATTTGGGATTGAGTGACGTGACTGTATGACGAACATAAATGAGATGTGGTAATATGGAAATCATTACTTGTCATGTGCGTCATGACTTGCATGCCACGCTCATGGCGTGCTCGCGGCCGTTTCGTTAGCTTGAGATACACCAAATTTGGTATTGAGTGACATGACTGTATCACGATCATAAATGTCAGGTCCTAACATGTAAAACATGACATGCAAATTATGTAAAGCATGATTTGCTCCTTCCTGGCTGCTTCGCATTACATCGATTCCCACAGTGCGTGGAATCTGCCGGCCTTTTTTTTCTCCTTATTTCTCTATTTCCTTCTATGTTTTTTGTTTCACTATCTCTCTGTATCCCTTTGCCTCTCTCTGTACTTGTTCTTTCGCCCATCCGTGTTCTTGCATCTCACGCCGCACAAACCGGACCAGCGGGAGAGCGCGCGCCGGGCGCACATATGTTTTGGTAGCGTTGCAGGAGAAGAAGAAGAGGACGAAGAGAGCGCCCCCCAGGGCGAGTGCCCGTGCTAGAAAAGCAGAGGTCATTAATGATGGTGATAGTTTTTGCGTAATGGCATCACGAAAAGCATTACAGCTCCGCTGTAAGAAAACCCTATTCTAATGGCATATGTACAGTGCGAAGAATCTCGTAGCGTGGCAGAAGCGTACAACCGCACCAAGTGTCACACCATATCTGAACTGCGCAACGGTTTAAAGGCCCACGAAGGCCGTTACGAAGCTTTCAAGCATAGTTAATCATCATGAGAAACAGCATCAACAAATCGTGCAGCTTCGTGTGTTGCCTTGCGGAAGCATAGTGGGCACTTCGCTTTTGCACTTGCGGTAGGCATTCTAGGATTCCTTGAAACTTGCTATTGTTACGTGCACATATGTTCATTTCCTTGCGGCATGGTGGTCTACGTATCCACCGAGGTACAAAGTCAGGCTAGCGATTAAGAAGACGATGAGAACGGCCGGGGCTTGATTACGCTATCGCGTTCTACTCTAGCGGCGAAGTTTGGGCTTTCTCCAAATTGCATTTTCTTGTTTTTATTTTGCATTCGCAAATAAATACATACAAATAGCGGCTTACGTTCCAGCTCTTGGTTGTTCCAAAAGTCATAATAATATCTGGGGTTTTACGTCCCAAAACCACGCTATGATTATGAGAGACGCCGTAGTGGAGGTCGCCGGAAATTTCGACCATCTGGTGTTCTTTAACGTGCACTGACATCGCACAGTACACGGGCCTCAACCATTTCGCCTCCATCGAAATGCGACCGTCGCGGCCGGGATCGAACCCGCGACCTTCGGGTCAGCAGCCGAGCACCATAACCACTGCTCCACCGCGGCGGACGTTCCAAAAGTCAGTACGTGTAATCCATTAATGTTAATCCTGATAGCAAACTAAGATTGTTGTTCTTAGAAAGGCATATGCTTTAGCAAAATGCCAATTACTTCATCTATTTAGCAAAGGTCTTGAAAATGCGGCGAGCAGTATCATTGTTTAACCAAGATGTTAAACCATGACTAAAGCTGCGCCAAACACACAAATAAAAACATGCAACAGTCAGCAAAAATGAACGTCTCTCTCACATTATTATTATTATTTTTTTTTACAGCATGCTGTTATGGTCGATGTTTTTATCTGTCAAAACTTGAACATCATCATCATCATGAACCGGTACGCGCTACGCACATCACAGATGGTAAGCAAGAGAAGCTGCAACGTGCGGCCCCTATAGATAATCTGTGTTTGACGTCCGTGTGTTATCTCGTTAATGTTTAGTGGCCTAGTGTGATGGGTAGTGGCATTCGCCCAATTTCTATGGCACATACGAGCTATACGCGTTTTACAGCATAGCTGTTATGGTCGATGTTTGCGTGTGTCGTTGATAGGAAAAAAATCTGGCAGATCCCAAGTACCATGGGAATCGATGTTATGCAAAGCATGCGGAGGCTAGGTGACTGGGCTGTAATTTTTTTATTGAGCGATACGTTACGCAATGACGTCAGATATGTACAAATGTTGTACGCACAGACATATGTTGAACAGTCGCATATCTTTCATATAACCAGTTGTTTACAGTTGCGTAACGATGCCAACAGAAACATGGGTATCACCAACACCAGAAGCGGTAAGCTGGTATGTAGCACTTGTGCTTGCGAGGATGGCAGCCTTGGATAGTGCTTCGTGGACCAACTATAATGGATGGCGCTTAAGTATACAATTGACGTTAACCCGACGTGACACCTGCCTCATAGAAGTCCATATGTAATGTTTATAAAATTAGATAGCCAGCCCTGCAACCACAATTGACGTTTCACCAACATTACGCCTGCATAGGGTTGAGTCTTTTTCCAAAGCAGTTCCGACACCTGGCGTGGCTCTGTGGTAGAATACTTGATTGCCACGCAGATTGCTGGGGTTCGATTCCTGCTGGGAACCTGATATTTGTTATTTGCATTCGTCGGGTCAACGCTGCCGACGTCACTTTTTCTTAACGCTCTCGCATTTAAATTACTAATGTCTGTCCTCGCCGTTCTTGCAGGGGTAGATATAAATTGTCAAACACCTGTGGCGCATACCCGCATACCGCGGCCCGGGGTATACGGGTATGTGCCACACGTGTCTGCAGGAAAGGGTTTGACGACGTACTCGACAGTAGTAGTAGTAAACAACTTTATTAGGAAAGCCGTTGGTTTCCTAAGCGGAGATGGCTGCCAGGCCGTGCCTGGTCGCCACCTCGTCAGCGCGTTTGATGGCCCGGAGCTGGCCGTCCAGGCTTGTGGTCGTCAGGGTTCTCCCAGGCCTCACTGGACGGTGACTGTCCTAGGAGGTCGGGTGGGGGAGGGCCTTTGCAGCATCCCCAGATGATGTGGTCGAGGGTCGCGGTCTCTGTCTTGCAAAGGGTGCAAGTAGATGTGAAGAGGGCTGGGTAGATGTGTCGATAGATGTACGGGGATGGGAATGAGTGTGCTTTGTAGCCGCCGCCAAGTGATTTGTTGAGCTTTGTTAAGTTGCGGGTGTGGAGGTTTCGTTTGCCTTGTTAGCTTGTAGTGCTGCGCGATATCGAAAGGTGAGGAGTAGTTCGTTTGCTTCTGCGTCGCGGTACGAAGTCTGGCCCACCGCTCGGCGTACGAGTCCTCGAGCTTGTCTGTGGGCGGCTTCGTTGCCCGGGTTGCCTGCGTGTCCCGGGACCCAGACGAGTTGGATGAAGCTGGCAGGATTTTCACGTTATTCATGTAATGATCAGCGAGACATGTTCGTCAATACCTCTTACCCAGGCTTACATACAAATTTTGGTTTACCCCAAGTTAAGGAGGCGATCACGAGAGCACCCAGACGTAGGCGGCTAGATAAATAGATAGATAGATAGATAGATAGATAGATAGATAGATAGATAGATAGATAGATAGATAGATAGATAGATAGAAACGTAGATAGAAACGCAAAAGTGCTTACAGTACGCAAAGAAATGCTTCGCATTTAAAAGACAGAAAGAAAGAGAAAGAGAGAAATTGACAGTGAGAAAGGGAAGGAAGAGTGAAAAAGATAGAAGGCGAGAGCTACTACAGAGCGAAACAGAGAGAGAGAGAGAGACAAAGCGAAAGAGGAAAAAAAGAAAATAAATGGAAGAAAGACAGAGAAAAGATAGAAAGACAGATAAACAAACAGACATAGGAGAAAGAGATAGAAAGACACACACTAAAAAGAAGATTTAAAGAAAGAGAGCAAGCACAGCCATGTGTAGTATAGTATATCAAGGGGTGGGAAAGCGACAGATGAGAGGGTAAAAGCCCAGCAAAATCAGGACCAGCAAGGTGCGTGCCCACCAGCCCTGCTGTGACCCAGCCTTGTGCGACTGAGTGCAAGATGCACAATTTTTTTTTTTCATTTCGGGCTGTTATATGTGCATGTTAATAATTATACCTGGGCTAACCCCAATATGATAGTGAGGGAATTTAGACCAGTGAGGAAGTTTAGACCGTAAATTTAGACCATCTGGTGTTCTTTAACGTGCACTGACATCGCACAGTACACGGGCCTCTACCATTTCGCCTCCATCGAATATATGTGCATGTTGTTCGATATTTAGTTGTTTCTGGAGAAATTGTTTGCATTAGCTACCCTCAGCGATTACCAAATACCCAGAAACAATTACCCGCACTTTCGGCATGCGAATTCAAATCGTCGGACAACACTAAATACAGTCGATGTATAAATAACACTAATTTTGATAAGTAAACTTGGCGATGCTTTTATTCACATTGCACATTGCGCCATGGATTAAAATGCCCTAAAGATTTCCGCGAGAAGAAGAAGAAAAAACCGCCAGGCCTGCGCAGAAGGCGCAGCACAGCCACAGCGAAAGCTGGGAGAGCGGCCTTTAGCCTTTTTTAAACACTCTTGGGGCAACTACTACAAGCCCACTTGCATGGTACCCACTACGCTATAAATCATCATAATTTTTGTGTAGTGGGGAACCGCCAGGCCTGCGCGGAACGCGCAGCACAGTCACAGCGAAAGCTGGGAGAGCGGCCTTTCTTAACCCTTTTTTAAACACTCTTGGGGCAACCACTACAAGGCCACTTGCATGGTGCCCACTACGCCATAAATCATCATAATTTTTGTGTAGTGGGGAAGCGTCTACTATGCCATTATTCGTCATTCTGCGGAAGAGGGTGGGGCCCGCTACACTCTTGTGATGCATTATGTGCACTTTGTTGATGCTGTGGCTGACGACGATGAAGAATTATGCCCCAGGCTTTTGTAATGGGTTGGAGCATTGAACAACCCACTCGTTACGCAATTCGCATTGCGTGACGCCTGGTTCTTACTTTAGGGCTCTAAAACGCTTTATAACACACATTAACGCGATTCGTTACCCGACATGAAGTTGCATAGGGTCAGTTCGCACTGCAGTTTCAAGCAGCGGGGTAGCTCAGTGGTAGATTGCTGGGCTGCCACGCAGAGGACCCGGGTTCGATTCCCGTTCTGTCATAGGTGTTTTTTTATTTAGCTTTTTTTTCTTATTTCGTGTGATATTGGCTACGGACACCGGCGGCGGCGGCAGCGGCGGCGGACAACTACGGCGCAGAAACGACCCTTGTTGTGATCCCATAACAGCTTTCGCTGTAAAAACGCCCGCGCTTAAGCCCGGGTGTGTGTCCCACGCTCTCCGACTCTGCGTTGCGTCGGGGACCTATCCAACCAACACACAGTGGCAGGGGCTCAGACCAGCTGGCTGCTCAATCCGGGCTCTCGCCGCTGTTCCACCAAAGCGGTCTCCTGGAGAACGCTTGCCCGGCGAGCTCCAGGGCTGAGGAGCACAGCGGGCTCTTCGCGATCGACGGCTGACGCGGGAACGAGACCCGGAGCAACGACGCCATGGTGAATGAACAGGCGGAGGCCAACCGCGGTCCGCCAAAGGCGAGGCGATCAAAGGCTGCAGCTGACGACAACGCCGCTGGCCCTTCCAACGAGGCTCCGGCTGCCAAGCGGCCACGCGGCTGACCGCCCAAGGCCGCGTCGGAGGAGCCGGCCACCCGCAGCGCATCGCTACCCCGGCGGCTCGAAAATTGCGGAAGGCAGCGGAGGTAACGCAGCCCGAGAGCGAAAATCCTTCTACCAGCGAGGCAGTCGTCGCAACTAAAGCGCCGAGAGTGAGCCGTAAGAAGCGCTCCAGAAGCTCCTCGCCGAGCAGCATCAATGACGCGGCTATCGAGGCTCCAAAGCATCGCAGTGCCAAGAGGAAAGCGAGCCGCGGCAGATCAAGGCAGTCGTCCCGCAGTCGTCTTAGCGGACGAGCGCGTAAAGCCCGTGGCCGTGGAAGCTCGGCCACACGGTCGGAAGCAAGGCACGGAAGAAAGAGGCGCAGCAAGAGCCGCCGCCATTCCCGGTCCATTGCCTCTTCCTCAGCCGCGAGCCCGCGCTCGCAGCGCGGCAAGAAGCGTCGGCACGCCCATAGTCGCTCGTCCTCGAGGCACGGAGGGAGGCGCGTGAAGGCGGGGAAGGCTCCTAGCAGCCGGTCGTCTGGACGTGGGAGGCGCTCGAGGATCGGCAAGTCCTCCAAGGACTTGAAGAAAAAAGTAGGCGACGGATGAAGCCATCCAAGGACTTGAAGAAAAAATTAGACAGATCCCAAGTACCATGGGAATCGATGTTATGCGAAGCATGCGGATGAAAGGTGACTGGGTTGTAATCTTTTAGATGCGAAGCCTCTTATGCTCGGGGCTCTGTCCGTCCCGCGTCCCCCGTCCCGCGTCCCCCGTCCCGCGTCCGGCCACTTTCATGAAGTAGGGAAGCACCCATTATGCGAACCAGAACACTGTAGTAATATGAAGGCCGTCAACCACTACTACAGTCATGAGAGTCATGGCCGAGAGCACATAGAGGCTGCTTAGCAATGGCTAGGCAGGTGGTGTCTGTCGCCCAGGTTGACCCCATTGCTTGAGTCATGGTCGAGAGCACAGAGAGGCTGCTTAGCAATGGCTAGGCAGGTGGTGTCTGTCTCCCAGGTTGACCCCATTCCTTGATCTCGCTTGCATGTGTTTGGAGGGGGCTTAGTCCGTCCCACAGCGCATTCACGTCCCCTCCCCCTCTCTCTCCTACGCTCACCCCCTTTCTCTCCTCTAGGAATCCTCTACTCCACGGAGCGGCCCCCGCGTCCCACAGCGCATGCGCGTCCCCTCCCCCCTATCCTCTCCTACGCTCACCCCCCTTTCTCTCCTCTAGGAATCCTCTACACCACGGAGCGGCCCCCGCGTCCCACAGCGCATGCGCGTCCCCTCCCCCTATCCTCTCCTACGCTCACCCCATTTCTCTCCTCTAGGAGTCATCCACTCAACGGAGCGGCTCCGGCGTCCTCTCCGCCTCTCTCCTCTAGGTATCCTCTACTCTACGGAGCGGCTCCGGCGTCCCACATCCCAACAGCACATGCGCGTCCTCTCCCCCCTCTCTCCTCTAGGAATCCTCTACTCTACGGAGCGGCTCCCGCGTCCCACACCCCCACAGGGCATGCACGTCCCCTCTCTCTTCTCTCCTACGGTCCCCCCCCGTCCTCTCCTCTAGGAATCCCCTACGGAGCGGCGCGCACGACAGGTGGTGTGGCAGCTGCATACTCCGCTGGGGTGCTACGGTAGTTCCGCGGTATAAAACAGACGGAGCGCGCGCGCCTCATTCTGTCTCCTGTGCAATGCCGCGATGAGCGCCCGGACCACTGCCGTGAAACGAGAGCGGCGACGTTCCTCCCGCTTCCGCCCCATTTCTCCGGAGTGCACTCTCTACGGAGAGTCGCCCGCTACCCTAGACCACATTCTCTTTGGCTGCCCTGCCGATCCTCCCCCGCAGGAACAGCCCGCCATCAGGACCTGGGAGGAATGGGAGGCCCTCCTTGCGTCGCAGGATCTGGACGCACAGCTTCGCTGTGTGAACCGGGGTGCCAGTGCCCTGGCCCTACGTGGTCTGGACACATACGCGCATTGTGATGGCCGTGCGGTGGCCCAGGGCCCGTAAAGGACCCAAACTCACTCGCCCAATAAAGTTTTTTCCTCCTCCTCCTCCTCCCGCTCAAGCTAATTATCTCCCCGCTGCTTCGCATCCACACATGGTTCCCTTTAGCGGGAGATGGGGAATTTTTTAATTGAGCGCAACGTTACGAAATGACGCTAAAAAGATGTACAAATGATGCACGCACAGACATACGTTGAACAGTCCAATATGTTTCATATAAACAGTTGTTTACAGTGGTGTAACGATGCCAACAGATACATGGGTATTGCCAACACCAGAAGCCATAAGCTGATATGTATAGCACTTGTGCTTGTGAGGATGGTAGCCCTGGACAGTAATACGTAGAACAACCGCAGTGAATGGCGCTTAAGTATAAAACTGACGTTAACCCGACATGACTCCTTCATCATAGTAGTACATATGTAATGTTTTTTTTTTTTTTTTTTTTTTTTTTTTTTTTTTAAATTAGATAGCCAGCACTGCAACCATAATTGACGTTTCACCAACATTACGCCTGCATAGCGTCTTTTTCCAAAGCAGTTTCGAGAGCTCAAGTGGCTCTGGGGTAGAATACTTGACTGCCACACAGAAAGCTTGGGTTCGATTCCTGTTGGGACCCTGATTTCTATTCTTTGCATTCGTAGGATCAACGCCACCGATGTCAGTTTTTCTTAACGCTATCGCATTTAAATTACTAGTATAAACGCCGATGTCAGTTTTTCTCAACGCTCTCGCATTTAAATTACCAATGTCTGTCCTCGCCGTTCCTGGGTAAGTATAAATTGTCAAACACCTGTGGCGCATACCGCAGCCCGTTGTATACGGGTATGAGCCACACGTGTTTGGAGAAATGAGTTTGACGACGTACGCGACGGGAATTTCACATTATTTAAGTCACGACCAGCCAGTCGTATTTGTCAAATCCTCTTAGCCTCCCATACTAATTTTGGTCGACCTCTAGTTAAGGAGGCGATCACTAGAGCATCCAGACGTAGGCGGCTAGATAGATAGATAGATACGTAGATAGAAACGCTCAAAGTGCTTGCAGTACGCAAAGAAATGCTTCGCATTTAAAAGTAGGCGATGGATGAAGCCATCAGTAGGATTTAAGCTTAGGACTGACTGAGCTACGCCAAAAGCAGAGCTATAGGCAAAATGAACAATTGGCATTTCCCTCTTTTCCGAAAAAGTGGCGCGGTTGAAAGTGCCTCTCGCTGTGCTAAGCACCATATTGGGAATAAAATTTCCTTCGTTTCCACTGCATTGCCCAATTCTCTGAAGTCTGCTTTTTAATGTACTGGTGAAATTGCAGGGAAGACCACGCACACTCGCACACACGCACGCACACACATACCAGTGATGTATAACGACTATCCACGTGCGCAAGATTACAGTACATCGCTCAGGTTGCGTAAGGAACTGTATGCAGTATTACGTAAAGGAGTTTTCAGAGTTGTACCGAGATCGAAGTACAACGGCTCGCCAACGCAAATAAAAAAAATTTATGTCAATTGTCCGGATCGAAGAAAAAAAAAAAACCGCCAGGCCTGCGCGGAATTCGCGCAGCACAGTCACAGCGAAAACTGGGAGAGCGTCATTTCTAAAACCCGTTGCAATCTATCTTTGGGCTACTAATACAAGTACGCTTGCAAGGTACCACGTACTCTAATAATTGATTCGGTGGCTGATGACGACGAAGAATTATGGCTGAGCCCTTTGTAATGGGTTGGAAGCATTCAACGACCCCCTCGTAATGCAATTCATATTGTGTGACGCCTGGTTACACAATTCGCATTCTGTGACGCTTGGGACGACGAAGTGTGCCTCTTGCACAGCGCTTTGCTTACCGGGTGGCAGTTTTTTGCTGATTTTTCATGTTCCTCGCTTAGCCATTGGTATTTTATTTGGCCACGCTGGAAGTAGACTCGCCTGCGCACCCTCCAGGCATGCCGCCGCCGTTGACGGCCACCTCGAGGAAACGGAACAGCGAACTCAGCGGCGCCGACAGTGAGTCCACCGAACTGTATTCGGCGAGCAGTGATAGATCCGACGATGAATTCACCCCAGTTTACAGTCGTAAACCAAAACGAAGATCGCTGGGTGCTTCACCACCTTCAACCGCATCTACTGTGAAGCAGAAGGTGACATCGAATAATTACACCGTCATATTCGTGCCAGTCACACCATCGGAC
>JALIZH010026829.1:22500-32521 GCA_030522465.1 Rhipicephalus appendiculatus
ATTTCTCAAGCCCCTTACTATCCCATTAAAGTGTAGCCGAGGTAAGCAAAACTGTAACGATTGCCAGAGATGCGCTTGAGTTGTAGTTTTGCCGACCGGCGTTGTTTTTCTGGCGTACTTGTAGTACATGCCGCAGCACCGCAAGTTGGATCGGACGCCGGATCGTAACGTTCGTAGATTATTCCTCAGCCAGCTCTACTGAAAGATTTTCCCAACTATATTTGTAAGCGCGTAGCTACAGCTCCCAGACTTAGGCATTAGCGGCTGAACTACATTGAGCCGATATGACAGAATGCCAGCTGATAATTGAAATTTAACGAAATTTGCGTTGATTGTTATGTAGTTTTATAGTAAAAGGCAGACGTGCCTACAGTGATCCTAACGATTACCAGATACTTACACGGGCTCGGCGTATGTTTGTCTTTCAATACGCACAATAGAGATGTTGCGCCACCGGCACTAGAAGGGGGGCCAGACATCATGGGTATATATACCGGTTGCTGAATGTATGGTTCCCCGTAGCGCGAGCGGTATATGTTCGGTGTTGCTGTGTTGTGTACGATTGTAATGTGTGTGCCGATGCCTGTCCCGTATATGTGACGTAAGCTTAAAAAATCTCAGCCTGTTCACTGTTAGATTGTAAAAAATGCTCGACAATTATTTTTTTTTTACATTAGTCCTAGCAGAAAGAGTAATTCTACTCTTGGAGGGAGTTCATGCACTCGAGCCAGACCAGATTATAAAATTCTGTGAGAGAGTAGCGTAACTCCCGCAGAGAGTGCATGCACTCCATTTCAGAAGCGTGACTTTACTCTGGCGAGAGAGCTTGTTCACTCTCGCTCAGGCAGAGTACCAGAACTCTGTCGGGAGAGTGTGCCTACTCTGTGCAACAGAGAGTTCTCAGCACTCCTGAAAAGAGAGTGAAATATGGGACAAGCGTTTACTCCCGCAAAGGGAGTCGCTAGCACTCTCTTGGGGCTGTGAGTGTAAGCATTCTGCGGCAATCAAGTATTCTAGCACAGAACCACGCCAGGTCTCGGAACTGCTTGTAAAAAAAGACCCCAATGTTCTTGAAACGTCAATTATGGTTGCAGTGCTAGCTATCTAATTTTATAAACATTACATATGTACTCCTATGATACATCCGTCACGTCGGGTTAACGTCAATTGTATACAGTTAAGCGCCATCCACTGAAGTTGGTCTACGTAGCACTATCCAGGGCTACCTCCATCGCAAGCTTGCAAGCGCTACAAATGAGCTTACCGCTTCTGGTGTTGCTAATACCCATGTTGATGTTGGCATCGTTACATCGTGCGGTTCATCACATGCATGTTATCATTTTCATGTTATGACCTGCCATTTATATTCTTCATACAGTCATGTTATGCCATACCAATTTTGGTACAGGTCCCATTAAAAGAAAGCACGAAGTCGTAGGCAGATAGATAGATAGATAGATAGATAGATAGATAGATAGATAGATAGATAGATAGAGAGATAGATAGATAGATAGATAGATAGATAGATAGATAGATAGATAGATAGATAGATAGATAGATAGATAGATAGATAGATAGATCCGTCAAAGGCGCAGAAGTTCGCTAAGAAATGCTTCGCATTTAATAAATGCCGACAGCCGAGCGCCTAAATGCCGCGCAGTTCGCATTTCTTTATCGTGTTAGTACGCGTGCGTGCGCGTGTAGGCAATTGAAATTGCCGCTAGTTCTTTCTTGGTCAGTTAAAGAACAACGGTATATATATATATATATATATATATATATATATATATATATATATATATATATATATATATATATATATATATGCTTCATTCGGGGCTGCAGAAGCGCACGCAATGTGTAAAACATGCGTTACTCCGCGTAAAATCAACACTGCTCCGCCGTAGTTTCAGCCGCGCTGGACCAAATACCCATTCCCACTCCCATTTCTAAAAAATAATGTTTATCCCTCCTCCTCCTCCTCCTCCTGGTGTACTATGTAAATATTCTAGTACACTCTAGCATAACAGCACGAACACGAGACACGAACACCGGCCAGGGAGAACACGGGACAGAGTGCTAACTTCAATTAACAGTTTATTTTGGTTCCGCATGCATTTATAGTGGGAAATCTCACCAACATCGAAACGATATCAGAAAAAATAAATCGAAGAACAAAATACGACAAGCAACAAAAAAAAAAATAATAATAGCCTACAAAATCATGCGATCCATCACGTCATCCGCTTTCAGATCAAACATCACTTTTTATCTAATCACAATAACTCATGTTCACTTTTTTTTTTTTTTTAGCAAAAAGACGCTTGTCGCAGAAGACGCGCACGAAGGCGGCACACCAGATGAGCTCCAAGAGCACGTGGAGGCTCTTTCGTAGCCTGCTGGATCCCTCCACCACCCGGGGAGAAACGCAACGCCAGCTCCGCCGTGCTCTGCATGCCTATCAGGGCACTACAGATCAACTCGCGCGAGAACTCTGTCACCGGTACATATGTCGCACAATTGACCCCGCAGGCCCAGAATATACGTATTCCGGCGCCCCTAACGCCGAGCTCGATGCCCCATACACACTTTCGGATTTGCGGGCTGCACTGGCGAAAATGCGACGGGGCACGGCCCCTGGGCGAGACGGCCTCACAGTGTCGCTCCTGGCCAACCTTCCCGACCAGGCACACCTCTCGCTACTCGATCTGATAAATTCGATATGGGACGGCTCCCCCGCTCCCATCGGAATGGGAGCGGAGAGCCGTTACATCGCTCGTTACATTCATACCCAAATCGGGCAAACCGGTAAGCATCGAGGCACTGAGACCCATCTCACTTACCTCCTGCGCCGGTAAGCTCATGGAAACCATGGCACGCGAACGCCTTTCCGTCTACCTGGAGGCCCGGGGGACCTTTGCCGACACGATGTTTGGCTTTCGCCCGCATCTGTCGGCGCAGGACATCCTGCCCCAGCTTCAACACGATATCATAGAACCGACCACTATGCGCCGTAACGATAAAGCCGTGCTCACTCTCGATCTTAAAGGCGCGTTCGATAACGTCAAACACAGCAGTATTCTTTCTAACCTCTCAACCGCAAACTGGTGGTGAAAAACTTTATTCGTGTGAAGGCCAAAATGTAAAATAATATTTAAAAAAATTAAAAAGCAGCGTTGTGGGCGGCCTTCAGGCTGCCGGTTGTGGCGTCCAGGCAGTGCCTAGCCGCGACGTCCTCCGCCCAAGTCACCAGCCGAAGTTGGAGGTCCGGCCTGGTGCTGGACAAAGCAGCCTCCCACTGCTGCGGACTTCTGAGGTGCCAAGAGGCAGGGGGGCAAGTGTGCCGGACAGGAGTAAAATATGTGTTGATAGTTGGCGATGGAGCTGCCACATAAGCGGCAGGCCGGCGAGTACGTTGTGGAGTGGAAGAGGGCAAGACGTGCGGGAGTAAGGAAGGTGTGGGCCTGAAGTTGGCGCCACAGGTGTTGTTGGTGCTGGGAAAGGGATTGGTGTGGTGGGGGGAAGAGTGAGGCGGTAGTGCAATGTGATGTCGTGGTACGTGAGGAGCGCGTCGCGCGTATCCATTCCCGGCGGGGGCGGGCTTGCTCGGTCGGTCGAATCGCGAGCGATAGAATTGGCCGCCTCGTTGCCAGGATGACCGGCGTGAGCGGGTACCCAGATGATATAAATGGGGCGAGAGGGAATGGTGCCAGATCGCAAGATGCCTGCGGCCGGGGGTGCCACCCGTCCAACCGCGTAGTTGTATACCGCGGGTTTGGAGTCGGAGAAAATGTACTCTGCTGAGGTTTGCGTTATGGCGAGGGCAATAGCTGCCTCTTCAGCCTCGACAGAGGTTGAAGTACAGACGGAGGCAGTAATGGTAGGTCGGAGGGAGTTGTCGGTGATTGCAAGGGCGTGGGCTGCGTAGTGGCGATACGGGGCGGCATCCACGTAAGCCACGGCGGGTTGTCGTCCGAACTTACGCCAGAGTGCGGAGGCTCGCGCTGCTCTACGGGAGGGGTGGTACTCAGGATGCATATTCTTAGGGAGGGGATCAATGGCTAGAAGGGAGGAGACGTGGGAAGGGATGGGCAGTGAGGTGGGAAGAGGCATAAGAGGGGAGAGTTTAAGGGTGGAGAGAAGTGCGCGACCCGGCCGTGTGCGAGAGAGACGGAGGAGCTGGGCCGTGCGATGGGCCTCCGTCAGCTCCGTAAGGGAGTTGTGGACGCCCATCGACAGTAGCCGATCCGTTGAGGTAGATGTGGGAAGGGACAGGGCCGACTTATACGCCTGGCGAATAAGGCAGTTGACTTTGTCTTCCTCGGTGCGAGAAAGGAAGAGATACGGTAGAGAATAGACGAAGCGGCTGAGAACAAAGGCCTGGACCAGGCGGCGGAGGTCGTGCTCGCGCATGCCGTGGTGGCGGTTGGCAATGCGGCGTATGAGGCGCATAGTCTGGTGTACAGTGTTGCTGAGTTGAGTGATGAGGGTATTGTGCTTGCCATTGGACTGAAGAAAGAGTCCGAGGATGCGAAGGGTAGAGACGAGAGGAAGCGGTGTGCCGTCAACGGAGATGGTGAGTGGAGAAGGCGACAGGGGAGCCATCCCCCGAGGCAGGAGGAGCAAAAGCCCCGATTTGGTCGCGGAGCAGCTCAACCCGATAGCTCGGGCGTGAGACGTCACCGCGTCCACACCCGACTGGAGAGTGGTCTCCATGTCGCCAAGATTGCCGGTGGTCACCCAAAGGGTGATGTCATCGGCATAGAAAGCATGAGACAGAGCTGGTATAGTGCTAAGCTTGCGTGCCAGCGGGAAGAGGGTAATGTTGAAAAGAAGAGGGGACAGGACAGAGCCTTGGGGAGTACCCTTGTTGCCTAGGGAGAAAGAAGGAGAAGAAAGTGGGCCGTATGAAATTTCTGCTGTGCGGCGGGCGAGAAAAGCGGTGATGTAAGCATGTACGCGGTGTCCGACGTGAAGGGAGGAGAGAGCGTCCAGAATGGCTGTGTGGTGTACATTGTCGAATGCTTTGGTAAGGTCCAGCGCCAGGATAGCTCGAGTGCGTTTTTGGTGGGAGGGGTGTAAGACATCTTCGGAGAGCTGGAGCATGACATCCTGGGTGGACAACTGCGGACGAAAGCCGAACATGGAGTCCGGATATAGGTCATGGTCATCCAGATAGGTTTGGAGGCGGGCCAGGATGACGTGCTCGAACAGCTTGCCGAGGCAAGAGGTCAGAGAGATGGGGCGGAGGTGCTCGAGGGAAATGGGTTTGCCAGGTTTGGGGATGAAAGAGACACGTGCATGGGTGCAAGAGGAGGGAAGAGTACCAGCCTGCCAATGTGTGTTGAGAAGGTCAGTAAGGGCTTCGAGGGAGGGGGTATCCAGGTTGCGGAGAGCCTTGTTAGTGATGCGGTCCGCCCCCGGAGCCGAGGTTGTGCGGAGCTTGAGTAGCGCAGCACGAACCTCACCCAAAGAGATGTCGGCATCAAGGTCGCTGTTGGGGGGAGCCGGAGTAAGCAGGAAGTGGAGTGTGGGGGGTCGGTGCAGAGGTAGCGGTCCCGGAGGGTCGCTAGAAACTCAGTGTCGGTGAGTGAAGAAGAGTGAAGCAGATGGGAGATATCCTTGCGCTGGGAAGCTTTGGTATGTGTGGGGTCAAGCAGCACCCTGAGAAGCGACCAAGTGTCGCGGAGGCCAAGGTTGCCGGCCATGCGGTCGCAGGTCTGACCCCACTGTTGTCGTAGAAGAGAGGAGCAGTGCTCCTCCATGTCCGACGCGAGCCGGGCCAAACGGAGGCGCAGGCGGCGATTGTGTTTCTGGGCCTGCCATCGGCGGTGCACAGCGTGATAGGCCTCCCAAAGGTGCAGCAGACGGCTGTCTGCCGTAGTGGAGTGTGGCGCTGCAGGGAGTGTGGATGTGGCGGTGCGGACATCCGCCAAAATGGTCTCAGTCCAGGCAGAGAGGTCCGTGATAGGAGAAGAAGAGGAAGTAGAGAGACGAATGGAGCGGAAGCGGTCCCAGTCCACTACCTGGGCAAGACGAGTAGAAGAGCGAGCAAGGGAGGGTAGCGGGAAAGTGGTGCAGAGAACGTAGTGATCGCTACCGAGGGAGATCCCCGTATTACACCAGGATGAGTCGGCTACATTTCTGGCGAGGGCAAGGTCCGGATTGGTGCCTCGTTGGACACTGGATCCGATTCTGGTAGGGCGAGTGAAGTCGTTAAGAATCGAAAGACGTTCGTTGTGGATGAAGTTCCAGAGTGAGTGGCCCTTGCGGGTGTTCTGGGGGTAGCCCCAGCTCGTATGGGGGGGCGTTGAAGTCGCCTAGAATTACTAGGGCATTGCGGCCAGCGCAGGAAAGAGCTTTGCGTAGGACGAGGAGTAGAGGGGCTGAAGGGGCTTTGGGAGGGCTGTACACATTGAGGACAAAAAGGCTTGCCTCAGTGCGACGACGGGGAAGGATTTCAAGGAGGAGATGGGCACAGTCCGAAACGTCCAGCTGGTGCAGCACGGCAGTAAGGTTACGGTGCACCAACGTCGCAACGTATGGGTGGGCCTCAGAAGACGGATGAAAGGCGGTGTAGTCGCGAAGTTTTACGGGACTTAGTGGTTCCTGAAGTGCTAGGACAGAGGGAGTAGTGTCGGGGGGGGGATGTTCTGGAGGTGGAGCTGAAGGGTGCTCCTTTTGGCGCGGAACCCCCGACAGTTCCACTGCCAGAGATTAAGGTGTGGGTGGTGCCTGGCCATGATGAATGGCAGGGAGACCGGGCGGAGTTGGTGTAGGTGCCGGGGTGAGCGGGGCAGGGAGCGAGAAATGCGCGAGGGTGGCCTCAGTCGCACTCTGGCGGGTCTCTAAGGCAGCTACCCTGGCGTCTAAGGCGGTAAGGTGGGATTCGATGGCGGCCACGCGCGTGTCGATAGCGGCGAAGCGCTCTTCAAGTCGTGTGAAGCGTGTCATGATGCGCTGTTCGAACGACTCCAAGAAGCAGGCTGTTTCGCGAACGACATCACGCTCGTGTGGGGCGATGGCGTCGGAGGAGGGTGATCGGCGTTTGTGCGGGGGTCGACGGGTAGGGGAGGAGGCGCGCGATGATGCAGCCGAGGGTGCCGTGTTCATGGACTCCTCAGCAGGCGCAGGCGGATACGGCGTTTGTGTAGGTGTAGGAGCTGGGAAAGGAGGAGGATGAGGAGCGGGAGAGGACAGACGTGCCAGCGCGGCCTGCAGCTGATGCGTCAGCTCTTGAATTTGGAGCTGCTGGGCAGCAATAGTGGCCTCGAGAGCCGCGATTTTGGGGTCCGACGGGTCCACGAGCACCAGCTGGACGTCCTCCTTCGTTCAGTGTACAAACGGGCTCTCGACCTTCCCATTGCCACCTCCAACAGCAGATTCGCGGCATTGGGGGTGCATAACTCCTTTGCAGAGCTGCGGGAAGCTCATCGCGTTAGCCAAATCAATCGTCTGTCGTAGACGCCTTCAGGGCGCCGTCTGCTGCACAGGCTCGGCCTCAACGCGATCTGTGACCACCAGGACACTCTGACCCCCGTACCGGAACTCTGGCGTCAAAAACTATGGGTGGAACCACTACCCCGCAACATGAATCCCGAGCTACATTCCGGCCGTAGACTAGCACGCTCCGCGGCACTTCATGCGCGACACTCCGATCGCCCTGGCGTTTTCTACGTGGACGTCTCGGGCCCCTCCCCCCTCGGGTCACTTCACGGCCGCCGTGATTACAGAGGGAAACCACGTTGATGGCCTCTCCTTAAGAGCCGACACTGCAACGCAAGCTGAGGAGGTTGCCATTGCTTTGGCCGCCTCGCATCCCACCTCACGCATTATCTTGACGGACTCGCGCTCGGCCTGTTCCCAATACCTTCAGGGTTCTATCGCCCCGCTGGCGGCTCACCTGCTTTGGGCAGCCTCTTGGCGCTTTAACCCTCACCCCATTCGCATAGTATGGACCCCAGGCCACTCGGGCCTGCCCGGCAACGAGGCGGCGAATGCCGCTGCCCGCGCTTCTCTCATCCGGGCCGCTGCCCCTCCATGTCCCGAGTCGGAATCTGGCAACACGAACCTGACGCGCTTCCGCGAAATTCTGGCCTATTACCGGGATTCGCGCCGCCTCTACCCGGACCCCGCACGTGGTCTGGGGAAAGCAGACGAACGACTACTACGCCGCCTCCAGACGAACACCTACCTCAGTCCGGCGGTCGCCAGGCACTTTTTGCCGGAAATCAATGGCACCTGCTCGACCTGTCAGGTCCTGGCCGACACCTACCACGTCGTCGCTTCGTGCCCTGACAACCCACTTCCTTTTTTATCCCCCCTTTCCCATCCCAACTAGAGAGGCTTGGGAGGAGTACCTGCTCGGCTGCTCTACCTTGGATGCTCAACGCTCCTTGGTGAGGCGCGCTCGGGCAGCGGCCTGCTTCATTGGCGTCCCGGAATAGGGTCTGGCCACTCAAGCATGCAATATGCAGAACTCTTTGGTTCATTTTCTGAAATAAAAATGTTTACCACCACCACCACCATGGGCTCCGCAAACCCGACAGCGGCGGCGGTGGTTATATAATAATAATAATAATAATAATAATAATAATAATAATAATAATAATAATAATAATAATAATAATAATAATAATAATAATAATAATAATAATAATAATATCTGGGGTTTGACGCCCCAAAACCACAATATTATTATGAGGGACGCCGTAGTGGAGGGCTCCGGAAATTGGGACCATCTCGTGTTCCTTCGTGCACTGACTTATCGCACAATACACGGGCCTCTATCATTTGGCCTCCATCGAAATGCGACCGCCGCGGCCGGGATCGAACCCGTTCGAACAGCTTAGACGGGTGGTTGTTTGATATAGTTGGTGTTACTTGATGAACGAGGGCAAAGCGCGAAAAAAGGACGACGTGCGGGGCAGACAAGCGCCTGTCCCCGTGGTGCTTTTTTTTTTAACACGAAAGTGTTTTATGCCGGGGTCCAACAAGATTTCAGTGACGTATTACCGTCACGGAAATGACGTCAAAAATACACATGATCAGAAGACAAAGTAAAAAAGTTCCGCCGACTGGAGTCGAACCTCCGACCTCCTGGTCCGCGACAAGCGATGCTGGGCACGCTATCCACTGCGCCACGGTCACATGGAATGTCGGCATTACAAACGCGCTTTTTATATCTACTACTGTCCACTCACAGTGCTCTTGCTAAAGTGAAGTAATGCCTCAGAACTGTGAAAGCCACGATTAGTTTCTTCAGAGCATCGTTTCTACGCGTTCGTCCCATTCGGCGCGTTTCGAATAGGAAAAGTGCGGTTTTGTCTACGCATTAACACACTGCCAGGTGGCGACCTTACCCCTAGCATCGTCCTCACTCATAGCGTCCGTCCATACCAAAAGTACTTGTGCGACGCGCGAGTGCGTCGCGTGGCCGTAACTTCGCGTCCCTATCCTAGTTCTCCCCGCGAAAAATCGCAGCCGGCCAACGGGGAAGACACGACCCGCGTTCAGTTTCCCTCTGGTCGGGCAGTGGTGTTCAATAACTTTTTGCCGCGATTAGGCGACCTTAGCCCAAATTCAGCGTCCAATCAGTGACGCTCTTCTGGCTGTCACACCGCTTTCTCTGATTCCGCTCTCACCGTACAGCTACCACAAGCATAAGCTACCACGAGCACAAGCTACCACAAACAAACCACAAGGGTTTGTTTCATCATTGCTCATAGATGTTAGTCGCCGGGATGCAGATGTACCACCAAGCGTCTACGTGGATGCATCCACGTTAAACGGTGCCATAACTGTCAAACACCAATAGAAATTGGGCAAGCTCTTTTATATCAATCTACAGTACACATCCAACTTCTTCTGAAAGGACACCGTTTCACTTTCGAGTAATACCGACTCCTATGACAGAGGGATCAACATCTTTTTTTGCGTTTTACCCTCGTTCTTCGAACAGGCTATCTCACACTGCGCAACAGCCTATGGGAGCGGTAGGTTTCATAAGATCAACGCAGGT
>JALIZH010026830.1:0-44479 GCA_030522465.1 Rhipicephalus appendiculatus
GGGCGGCCTGTCTTTCGTGCACGGAAATGCGCAGATGCCAGCAATCCACCTGGTACAATGCACTTCCACGAAAAGCATGTACGTACAGTTTCTCATGGCGGATTCCTCGGCTTTCTTCAAGCTTTGTGTGGCGACGGCCCAACCCTCCCCAAAGGGAATCGACGCGTCGTAAGAAATTTGTACCCGCAGTTCCCACAAACAAAAGCGATTCCGCCCGCGCTCTCTTTGTCCATGCCTGGCAGGCCGACAGCAGCCCGACTCTGCGACAAAAAAATTCGCCGGGGTGAGCTCTGGGAAAATGGCACCTACAGGATGAAAAAGTATCGTAACGCCTCACGTTACCGAAAAATGGTAACGTAAGTACGTTACCCATAGGCGTTCGCAGGTTTCCCCATCAGGGGGGGGGGGGGGGCGAAGGTGCGTCACAGCGCCCCCCCCTCCTCCCTATTAAGTCAATGTATGGACTATGGGGCAGAATTTGCGCCCCCCTCTCTTAGGTGACTAGGGGGAGGGCGACCCCACTGCCCCCCCTCGTGCGCACGCCTATGACGTTACCCGTTACAGTTCCGAAATTGTAACGAGTACGTTACCGAAAAAAGTAACGCGTTACCGGTAACGGCGTTACTTGCGCGTTACCGACAACACTGGGCCTAAGAGAGTACAGGTACAATTCATACTGCATGTAACAGTGTACACAGAGGACGAGGAAAGACGAGCCCACCCTCCTCTTGCGTTACTGAAGTTATGTGCAGTATGGACCATTGGTATTAAGGTAGCAGTCTGGGCTTGTTGGTGTGTCGCAGGGTGAATGCGCATAAGACGAAGGCAGAGAAGAGGCTTGACACACGAGCGCTGCCGATTGGCCCGTTCTGTTGAGTGCAATATGTGGTCGCCGCTAGCAGCACGCACCGCGGGACCGCTATTTGCATGCATCTACGCGGTGTCCCTAGCACATAGGCTCGGCCTTCGACCTACGACGCCGACAACCCCTTCCGCAAGGCGGTGAGCTTTTGAAGGAAGCGCCTATCTATTCTTCACGTTGCCGGCGGCGCCGCGCGACCGTACAAGTGTCAACGATCGCGAGAGAGATAAGCAGCAAATGAACGCGCTTTCCCGACTACGGTTGTTGTCCGCGTCCGATTTATACTTCGTACGGGTGCCTTGGAGAGCGGAGTGCGTCGTTTTTGGGGGGTGAGAAGAGTGAGAGGAAAGAGTCCTCACATTTGTCTCTCTCTCTCTCACTCAAACAGTGCACTTCCGGGAACTTCGCTTAATAAATAAAAAAAAAAATGTGCAAATGGGGGGGGGGGGGGGGGCAATGCGCAAAGACGGAAAACTGAATCCGCTTCTCCCTCCCCACGACAGAAAAAAAAAGAAAAACACAGCGCAGTGTTCTTTTTTTTTGCCTTGTTGTGAACTTGCGAATAACAAGCAGGTCGTTTATGCTCCGTTCCTGTGGTTTGTTCTTCTTCCCAGAAGTACGCACCGAGGTTCAACACGTGTCTGAAGCCTGTCAAGGGCCCGACGGCACATGCTGTTTTGCCCATCGGGTATCGAAGGTAAGAAATCGGCCGGGTCCAACGATCCTACTACGGCGTGGCTCATAATCACATCGGGATTCCTGACTCGGCGAACTCAGCAATGACTGAATGGCCACTAAAGTGAAACAATGAATATGTTCATATTGATAAGTTGTACTCTGAAAACTCTATAGTGTCTTTAATTTCACCATCATATGTTTAATAATAGAGGAGACAATCGTGGTCAGTTTCATTTTTAAATTTTGCGCCGAAATCTCCGCGCGTGATGTCACAGATTTTCAAAGTGCATCTCTCGTATTTTGGCGTCTTCTCACGGCAGGCATGGTGAATTTGGAACTGAGAAAGAGTAATTTATTACTGTGAGAAAAATCGGTTTTCTTTAGTGTCCATTTAATTGGCTTGTTCTTTTATTTGAATAAAATATCTGCTATCGTGAGTTTCGCCCGCACGCTGCGCACTACGCGCTGTTTGCATTGTAGCGATATGAACCCCCCCCACCCCCCTTTCTTTTTCTGTAGTGGGGAGGGAGAAGGGTATTCAGTTTTCGGTCTTTGCGCCACCGCCTTAGACTCAGCAAAGTACCTGACACCGCTTAAAATATGTGAAGACTTAAGTTTCACGTCGGGAATGCTGTTACGTCATACATGCCACTGGCGTTGCACATTCGACGCTAACGTACGGCTTACCGCGCTTAGACTCCGGATTGATTAAGCCGATAAAGCAAAAAGAAAAGCTTGATCACTTACCTTGATTGCAGCCGCTGGATAAAAATACCACCGTCCACCCAGAGTGAACAGAAAATGCCACAGTCTTGATATCGGCCCTCCGAGCAGTTTTGGAAAAGCTCATTAGACGATGTTTTCATAAAACAGGAATTAAGATGCCGAATTGTTTGTGTGATCTGAAATGCTACTTTTCGCCATTTGTTTCGTGAACAGGAGACCATCATCACGTCTGCCAAGCGCTTAGCTGCGGCAAGTGTACGTCGCATGACGTTGATGTTATCAACTTGAACGCACTTGTTCTATAAGGAGCGATTACTTCAAAACACGCATTGTGCAGCCTAGCGCTGAAACTTGTGGCACATGTAAACGCAAGGGCGGTGTCCCGTAGACGCGGACGTTTTCCTCGCTACCTTTCGCGAGAGAGAGAGAGAAAAAGTTTTATTATAAATAAAAATATAGAAACCAAACATGTGGGAGGGAACCCTAGTCTGGGTTCCCTATAATGATCTCGGTGACCACACGGGCCCGTTGAACCAAGGCCTGGCGGACCTCGGGAGGTCCGTCACAGAGGGCATCGTCCCACAGTTCTTTGGTGGAGAAAGGTGCGCAGGATATCGGAAAGGGGTCGTCTGATAAGACACGCTCCAGACCTCGCTTGATGCAACGCCGCCGCCTTGCCGCTTTCAGAGTGTAGCGCCATTACCATGTGTACCAGTGGCGTAGCCAAGGGGAGGGTTGGGGGGGTTAAACCCCCCCCCCACGAAATTTTACAATTTTGCTTGCGTATATATACACGCACACATACAAACGCACGCACGAACATACATAAAGTATGGTTGAACCCCCCCCCCCCGAAAAAAATTTCTGGCTACGCCACTGATGTGTACGGCCTTGCCGACAGTGAAATTTGTAAGGTAAAGCGTGAATTGTAACTCCCGCCATAAGAGTTCCTTGCTCCCTCCATGCCTGACATAAACTCTAACTGGAGATGCGAACATCGCACATGCGACAACGCTTCAAGGTTGTTTCTTTTGGGCTAGTAGCTAGCGCCGCCGTGTCTGATGCTGGAGAAAAAGTGGCCGACAGGTGCGCGCCCTGCGAATACCACGTGATCTGCGCGCGCTTGCAGGGCTCGCAGAGTGCGACAAGTGCTTTCGCGCTCGTCTCGTTTTGGAAGACGGAGGCACGGAGGCTGACCACTCCAGGTGAGTTTGTATGGGACTGCGCGCTTGCCCGTGTTGTCTTGCGCCGTTTCGAGGTGTGTCATAAAGTACTGAGTCCCGCGGCGGTGAGTTATTGTGCGGTTACTGTTGGACGCGTTCGTTTTTTGCTCGTTAGCGCGTCCTCGGCCTGTCAGAACAAACGCTAGGCCTCTGGCGCGCTGAAGACCATGGCTACCTTCGCAGCGGCGCGTTCGACATGAAAGGCCGGTCAAATGCAACGTCTTTGCCGCCTAATTACTGACAACCTTTTCATTTTGCACAACGTGCACGCCTTTTTCGTTAGCTCGAACTACAGCAAATTGGCTGACGGGCAGTGTTAGCGCGTACTTGTCAAAAACGCAACACGTGGTTCGCTGTAGCGCACCGACGATTGTATTGTCGTCAGTATGTTTTCTTTCTGGATTTTTCAACCCTTACCTTATCGCAGTTCCTACTTGACGGTGTTGTGAACGCCCTGAAGCCCCAGTCGAAGGGTTGTCGTTTGGTTACGGTCAAGCGTTGTGAAAACTCGGCGTTTCTTGGCGCTTCTTTGTGTTGTGGAACCCATTTGCCTGTCACTCTGCGTCGCGTCCCGTTTCCCTGTTTTAATAAAATGAATTCCGCGTGTTTTTTTCTGTTGCAGGAGGCTTAAATGGCTGACGCTTTGACTGGGTACACTGCGGGCGGCTTCGGGTGAAGTTCATATCTTGTTTTCAAATATACATTCGGCTTTCATTACAGCACACGACACCCCGCCGCGAACTATGCAACTGTTTTCTTTGTTCTATTGACAGTGCATCGTCAAAGCAGGAAGTTTTCTCTGCCGTTATTTGTGCATTTTTTCTTCATTTGGAGGGCGGTCGGCATTGCATTGTCTGAATCTGGGCTCGTTCTTTTTCTTTACCGTGCCCCGGTAAAATGCGGTGGCTGTCTACGGACTCAATGCACCCGTTTACCGGGTTTTATCGGGTAGCGAGCTCTGTGGTTTCGGAATTGACTGCATGCGATGGCGTAACCGTGTATAAAGTATGTTAACGCGTTGCGAATGCACGTACTGACCAGCTTAAACGTTAAGCGGTTGTCCAGATTGGGAGGGAATTGAAGGAATAGGCTTGGGGCCGTTCTGTTAGCGTTCGCCTTTGGTGGTGGCTTATTTTTGCGTGCGCCGTTCCTAAAAGCGCCCGGTCAGGCTCACGCTTACGTGCGCTATGCAAACTATGACGTCCCGTAGCAGTTCGTGCATGCGGCGTCTCAGATTGCAACTCTGTGGTTTACACCTCGATCAGCAATAGGCGCGATACATGCGTGTTGGATGAGCGCTCAGTAGTGGAGTCGTCTCAACGGACGCGGCGCTTGTTTACCCCCGTTGAAATCAAAGCAGCCTTGTAAACGGGTCGTTGGCTGCTGTTACGAAGCGAGCGGCGCCAGTTATTTGAGGAGTCGCTTGGATCGGTGCCGGTGTGGGGGAGGCGCCGTTCTGAACTTCCTCACCTTGCTTGTTTTTCGTCGTGCGAGTTTGTATTGTTAGCGTTGGTTGACAAGGAAGCTGGTTATGCATATTAGGTGGGCTGGTTGGTACTCTCTCGAGAGAGGTTGCTAGGAAGCTTGGGAAGTAATGTTCACGTGTGAAAAGTTTGTCATCCAACACTTAATTTGCCTGTCTGAGTGTTCTTGCTGCAATAGTTTGTGTGCCTACAACTGCTTTTGCCTTTTGTAGAAGACTACTTGAGGGGTTGTTCCTGCTGTAGGCTTTTAGTTTGAGGAAGTAGGCCTGCAGTTCATCAGTTACTTTGCATTGAAAATGTATCCTGCAACTTAAGCAAGTGACTTGGATATGGTGGCTGCTTCCATAGTAAAATGCGCTATTCAATACTTCACAGTTGACTTGGGTCAAAACGGTTTCTGTAACTCAAGTTACAGCTGCATCTCTGACAGTGGAGTGCAAGAAATGAGTTTGCCTCAAAATTCCTGCTCCCCCACTAACTATTCGTTCGCATAACCCCACCTGGGCAGTGCAATGTACTACAAATTGTGGTACATTCAGTGGATCTGTTTCTTGCTTCTCCTTGAAGGTGTGGAGGGGCAGATTAGAATGTGCTTGCTCTTAGGGGGGTGTTGCTTATTGCCTGGACGTGCTCTGAGCATCAAGCAAGAGGCTGGGACGCGAACACTGTACATATTTCTTAACAAACAGAGCTCCTGTTGAATGAAATATTTTTTTTTACCCGCAATTTAGCCTGGTTGGTGCGACATATTTATAGTGTTAAGTGTGGAACTGATAGGGCAGGGTGGGACAGGAAGTAATGCACGCAAGCGCTTGCGTGTGTGACTTCCTGTCCCGTCCCAGTCATATCAGTTCTGTGCTTAGCACTACCAGAATCATTTATTTCATGTCAAACAAAAGAACAAATGCATTCCAGCGGTGTTTGCGTCTGCCTCTTTCTTGTGTCCCGTGCTTTTGCTGGTTTTTTCAAGTATCATGAACCATCTGGCCCAGATTTCAACTCTTCTGCAACTCCTTCTAAATGCATCATAAGAATATACAGGAGGAAGTCCCGTAGTTACTAACTGAAATGGGACCTCCTGTGCATTATAACCTGGTGAATAATGTATTCAAAATGGCAATATGGAGACCTTGATAATGACAAAGGCTAATAAGAAACAAACCTACAAAGAGCGTTAACAAAAAGCATTGAACAAGTAATGTGGCTTAGTCAATGAGAGTAAGAAGGGTAGGGCGGGGGACATTTTCAAAAGAATAAACAGTAATGCAGTACATGAGACAATAAAACACAAATAAACAGAATACAATAAGCAAATAATGTAAATCGTTGAAAAATGATACAAAAATGTGGGAAAATAAAAACTATAGAAAAAAAATATTTTCCTGGTTCCTTCGGGGTCCGCTGTATCAATCTGTATTCATTGCCATTGTTTGCAAGTATTGTGTATCAGGCAACATGCTTGCGAATATAACCAACTATAGAAAAAATATTTTCCTGGTCCCTTCGGGGTCCGCTGTATCAATCTGTATTCATTGCCATTGTTTGCAAGTATTGTGTATCAGGCAACATGCTTGCGAATATAACAAAATGGTCACAGTAGCAGAATAGTCACAAAATGGCAGATAGGTCTGGAGTTCATTTAACCAATGCACTAAATGGGAGTTCTAATCGCTTGGTTGGGCACTAATTGCTTGGTTCTAATCGCTTGGTTGGCATGTCGTACCTGCAGGCACTAGTTTGTTTTTTATTGTAAATGAAGTAGTAGTTCATTGATGCTCCTGCAGCGTGTAAGCTTGTGGTCTCATTTGCCACAAGTGTAATGTCTGATAAGTGCGAAAGGTATCTTGTACTCTTGGTAGTGCAGCTTGAGTAGTTGAAAACAGCTTTGTGGTATAGCTTGAGGCCTAATAGTCAACCGCTCAATGTAGCGGTTGATGATTAGGCCTCAAGCAAAGCTTCAGCTTGGGCTAGTTGGTACAGCATTTTAATGTAGTTACGCTGAGCGAAATGCAGAAATGACTGATGGAACAAGAGGACAGGACGTGCTTTTGCGAAAATAAACAGTTTAAAATTGGCTCATCACTTGTCCTGTCCTCTTGTTCACTCAGTCGTTCTACATTTTGCTCAGCGCAACACATTACAAGATTAGGCCTCACAAACCACCTTTTGTGTGGACTTCAAAAAATTAGGGGTGTGCAAATAGTGAAATTTCTCTAATCGAATTCGAATCGAATAGTGCCGAATAGTGGCCACAAATGTCAAATAGCGAATCGAATATTGAAGACCAAAGATTTTGTTGATTGAAAGAACAAAAAAATGCAATCTGCTCATGTCCTCGAGCGCATAACGCGGTGAGTGACTGCCACCAAAATACTACAAATTGTCATGCAGAAACAGAAGCTGTTCCACATGACCTTGCTTCAAACTTTCTCGCCGTGATGTTACGGGGTTTCCTGCAGTTGAAAACATGCGCTCACTGGGCGCCTCAGTAGCATGGATGGGTAGGTATCGCAAAACAATGTTGGTGATACCTAGATAAAAGTGCAGCTCTATGCACCTTCCACTAATTCAAAGGATCATCCTTTCTTTGGGTCAGGAGCTCATTCAAGTATTTTTGAGCCTCTTGACTGATCAGTGCTGGATATTTTTTAACGCTAGCAGTTCGACAGTCTCCCAGACTGCTCTCTGGCCTTTCCTGTTGGAGCCATGACTCGCGGAAATTACATAATCGCCTTTAAAATAAACATGCGCTCACTTTTGAACTAATATATCGGCGAAAGTTTTCACGGAAGGCCTTCTGTAACGACACTGGCGTTAGTTTTAGCTACCCCAACCCAACCCAAGTTGTACCATTGGCCTTTGTCGCGCTATAGATATTCGTCCAGTCAAATTATTCGAAACTTCGAATACTAGCTATTCGAAAGTCGAATCGAATTATTCGATCAAGTATTATTCGATTCGAAACTCTAATATTCGCACACCCCTACAAAAAATCCACTTTAGTAGCCCTTGCTAGTCAAATTTGACGCAAGATGGCCGCCGCTTTATAATGGAAAGAGCTAGTCTGTCCAAGCTTCTCAACATTTGCGGATACGTGGTTGCCGTAGCCACTGATGGAACAGTAGCAGAGCGGATATTAGAATCTTGTTGAGTTTTGTCCCAATGCAATGTATTTGGCATTCTTGTTTAAGATGCTCCATTTCGAAAAACCTGCACGCCTCTTCTGCACTTGACCAGTCGTCTTGCCTTTGTTGTGAAGTAGTCGTGCCCATGGGCAGTATTGTGTAGCACCAACTTCATCAATAGGTCCTTTGCTCTAGAAAACAGCGCCTTGGCTCTTCGGCGATGGTTTTAGTTACGCACTCTGCAAATTCATTTTCCTGTGCTGCCCTCTGCCAACTTGTAGAGCCCTGAGAATACCAGGACAAGCAGTATTGCCATAATGAAAGTCCGAGATCCTGAGGTGTCTCGCGGCATTACTGCTAGGGTAAGGCATACCTGCCAGGTCTCCCGAATTGTCTGGGAGACTCCCGAATTTTGATGGTTTTGTACGATTGTACGACCGGAACAGAAATCTCCAGAAAACGCACCCGCGTTTGGCGAAATCTTTCTCCTAGCCTGGCCACATAGTGCCGGAGCTGCGTGAAAGTTCAATATAATGCTGCTGCGTAACGCCGATTGACATCGTGATCAGTGAAGAGTCTCAAAAGCGTAGCCAGTCAAGCGCGATAGCGAAATTGAAGCTCCTAGTAGAGTGATTACTACTTATGTGAACGCAGCGCTGCCGTTGCTTTCATGCCTACGCAGCTGCCTGGGGTTGCACTAGCCTGGCGCTTAAGTCCGATTCTCCCTGCAGTTTCTCTCACTTTTGCCGGCTTTTGCTGCAGGCAGCACTAGGCTGCCTCCATGCGCTGATCGGGATTTTTTTTTTGTTCTTTGTTGGCTTCGGCGCTCCGGTGCATGGTGTAGTGCATCCTTTACGTAGTTGTCGGTCATGGCGCTTAGTAAACAAGGCAAGAAATACCTTCAGGTCTTTTCAAGGCAGTGTAATGCAGAGTTTGGCAGTATTGTGGCGTTGCGGAAAGGCGAGCATCATGCATTTTGCACTGTTTGCAATTGTGACATCAGAATCTCTCACGGCAGTGGAACCGACTTGGCTACGCATGTGTCATCAAAAAAGCATGCCAGCAACCTTTCGTACCAAGAGAAGCAGCAATTTTTTGGTAGATGAGGCAGCGACGTGACACGTCATCCATTTTGAAAGTGTCATTGCTCGGTTTACCATACCCTAAAGGGGGGCCCCTAAACCACTCTGAAGTCGAAATTTAGTTGTTTTGTTGCAGTTGTGCATGAGTCTACAACATACATACACATTGCCATGAGTTTTTCGTAATGGTGCTGTAATTGCAAAGTTACACGTGTCACGATCGAAATGCGGCCCTTGCTCGTTTTCATTCTTTCTGTAACTCCATTCATTGGCTCATCTCTCCTCATGGCTGAGTTTCGCACGGAGAGGATAAGTGGGGGGTGTGTGTACCTGCAGGCAGATAGAGGTTCTACCGCTGACATGGCAAGGTTCTACAGGTGTCATGACCAACACTGGAAAAACTGGAAGGCCCAGAGAGGAGCACAGGATTTTTTAAGTGCGGAGCACTTAGGGGCCTGTCTTGTCGTCCATCCATGCATCTCATGTGGCATTATCATGCTCGCAGTAAAGCGCTCAATACAGGCCACAAGGCTAGCAATCCTCAAAGTCTGGTTAAAATGAACAGGTTCTAAAATCCTATAATTGAAATAACCAAGAAGTAGTTGCAATAAACGAAAAATCTCAAAATCTTTTGGCAATGTGGCAGACTCCGGGGGGTATGCAAGAGAGGATACCACTGCCTCACCGGGGAAGTGCATGACCCCCCCCCCCCCCCTTTCCTTGTTTCCTGCTCTTCGCCAGCGCATCATTTATCTGATGGGGGGAAACAACCTGAAAGAACTTCGCTGCAGACGATGTGTATCTCAAATGTCTTGACAAGCAGGAAGCCGATAAAGTGCAGCAAACAGTAGTGCACATGTTGTGCACAGTCTGCGAATATCCCAACAAGATTCTACTTGTGCTGGGGAAACCCTACATGCTTACCTTAAGCATTGGCATCATTGACCGTTAGGTAAACCGAGCAGTGGGAACTCTTCGAATGGGAATCGCTGGGTTCCCATGCAACGCACTTAAGGTTTCACAGTAGCGGAGCTGCCCCACGTTTCTTTGTGGTGCACATGCAGTGTGTAGTGCTGCCATGCTTGGCATTGTTTAGTGGGAGGCCATTTAGAATTCAGTGTGCATGTTCAATTGGCAAAAAAAGAGTTGACTAGTTATTTAGCGGTACGTATAAAATGCAACAGCAACTGGCTACTGCAAGTTGTGGATTTTTCAAAAATTCTGGTTTTTTGGTAGGGCTCACGATTTGATGTTTTCGGAGAAATCTTGTTGCTGCGCTCAGCCTTTATGTTCATTTACTTGTTGGATCTTTTAGGGTGAAGAAAACTCGAGATTTCTCGAGAGACCACGTGTTCCAAGTTATTGTACCATAGTGCTGACGGCGAGGGTGCGTTTTCTTTTCTTTCCAGCCTGGGCCGAGGCCGCGGAGCGGCAAAGACTGTGGTGGGTGGAGGAGCACCAGCTGCCAGGCAGCCAGGTGAGTTGTACCATTTGGGGTGTAGGCACGTGTAATTCCTGCAGGAGGCAAGTGCAGAAAGGAAAATTAACTCTTGCGTCTAGACGCATGTTGGGCATGAGCTTTGAGGCAAAAGCTGCAATTGCTGTGAACTTTCGTTGGTTGGTGGTGGTGGTGGTGCACACCTTCTCTGCCTGTAACCTAACGTCGCTTCCAGAATGCATGTGGTGTACGATGGAGCAATTGCAAGATCGCCATCTTGTGTCTTATCCTGTTGTGTTGGTGATTGTGTTGCGGTAGGCCATTGGCCAAGGGCAGTGCAACCATGAGAGCTCTGCTGCCGATGCTGGGGCTTCAAACTTCGACAGCTTTCTGGCATGGAGTTTAGCTGAGCAAAGGTGCTGGTCGTCCTGCAGTTGGTCCAGGAATGTTCGCTATGGCAACAGTGGGTGAATCCAAAAAAGGCAGAAGCCCAGGGGAAATCGAAAAGTTGAAGAGATGGAAAAGTTGTCAACATGGAATGTTTCTCGAGCCAGTGTTTCAACAAGTGGACTTGTCTTCAAGACAAGTCTGCTTGTTCTGCTTCAGGGACACCACATGTTCAAGAATTTTTCAACAGTGGGTGAAGACACTTGAGGGCAGTGCTGCTTTATCTCATAATCATGAAGTGGAATTGTAAGTGCTCTTATGTGCACTCTAAGAAATAATCGATTAAAAAGGGTGTCTTTTTGCTACACAACTATAATTGTCATCTACCCCGCATACTTTCCTGGCGTTACCACCGCCGTCCCGGCACTTCCCAGTCACGAACGCCGCGCGCGTTATTGGCGTGACATAGCATTCTTGATAGGAATGTGCCAAGAGCCGGGTTTTCAAGAGAGGAAATGTGAGCAAGCCAGATGACGATTATTGTTGCGTAGCAGAAATACTCCCAAAATACTCTACTTAGAGTGCATAGTGTAGTTCGAGTCGTTGTGACCAATTTTGGAGTCTCTTCAAAATGCCGGCCTAAAATTGGCAACCCGCCGCGATGGAGGCATAAGATACATTTGCAGGGGTACAAGTGCTGTGCCTTTTGCACCATGCTGAATCGATCTGCGTCTGCTGCACAATCCTGCTCCAAAACTCATTATTGCACCGAAACTAAACTGCTCCCAAGCTGTCGTTGGTGCTTTCATTGTCATCTGCCATGCGTTGCTCCCACGCAAGCTCCTTTCATCACCTGGTGTGCTCCCGTGATATTGGTGACGGTGCGAAAAAATGTTTCGCTGCTAAGGTGAAGCAGTGAATGTGATAGCAAGAAATTGTAACATTATGCAAAGTAACGCTAGCAGCTAACTCTTTTAAGTCCGATCTTGTGCAACTACAGAATGCTGGTGTAAGGGAATACGGCTGCTCTTGGGAGCAAAGCAGTTCTTATGCTGTCATCTCAAGGCAAAGTAAGTGGCCCGTTAGCTGATGTGTGCCAAGATAGCGTGAGAGCCAGTGCCAGCGACCGCGCCCTCTTGATCAAAGCGCACAGCTGCCGCTTGAGCAATGCAGCCCTCTCCTCTTACCCCAGCTTCCTTTTTTTATGCAGGGTGCGTACAGGTCCTTGAAATCCTTGAAAACCCTTGAATTTGAGAAATGCATTTTCAAGGCCCTTGGAAGTCCTGGAATTTTTTGCCGTCCTTGAAAATCCTTGAATTTACAGAGAAATGCACTCCCAATCGACATTGCGGCCTCCTTAACATGGTAGATCGGTGTCAACTTGACAAACTCCCCATTTCAGAAATGGTAATTTGGTGCGAGTGCATATGGTTCCGTTTTGAAAACTGCACAGGGAAAAAAAAGGTTTCTCTGTGTCAAACTACGAAGTACGAAGTGAGACGCGTAACGCTCTTCAGTGCTGGCTCCTTACCCAGTTGCTCAGGAGGTGAAGCTAGTAAAGCGAAAGTGAACTAAAGTGCAGACTAGACATGTTTGTTATAATTGTGATATGCATGTCTTATAAGTGCAATAAAATTAGTAATCTTTTTGGAAATATAAACGTACAAAATTTCAACTTTGCATGCCGCTTTAAGTCCTTGAAAAACCTATGACAGGTCCTGGAAAGTCCTTGAATATCCTTGAATTTTTGCTTTGAAAACCTGTACCAACCCTGTTTATGCTTTGTTGTGCCGGGAAAAAGGGGGGGGACGGTGTTCTCTGCTTGAGGAGCAATCAGCGACAGGCCTTTCATGTGGGACATGTTATTGCATGCAGCCTTTGTGCAATGGAGATGGCTGGCTCATTTCACCTCTGCTTCAGCCGCATTCGTCCCCGGCGCTTGCGTGCTTTTAATCGCGTGTAGGACATAAATGTACGGGCCAATCTTATTGATTTGGTCTTTATATGGAATATAATTGTGGCAGTGATGGCAAAAACCCGATGAGTGTTCCCTGTAATTGCTATCGCAGTAAAATTAATCATTTCAGTTTGTCGTGTCTTCTCATTTGTACATGTCAGCAGTTTGGTCAACGTGAACATAAAAAAAGTCTATGCAGTCAGTTTAGCTGCACAGTGCATTTCTCAGCTCTATTTTCCTCTCTGTTCTCATGTCGGCTGTGGCACTTCAGTGGCGAGAGCATAAGCTTTTTAATTTATTTTTATAGTCTCATTGGGTTTTAGAATGAAGGTAACATTTATTAGCTTCTCTAGTCTTCAGTTCATGTTGGCTGCGGTGTTTTGTTAGCTTTGAATGTTCATTCGTCTGGGGTCTGTTTACGTGAAATAAGCAATTTCAATTCACAGTGAGGTTTGGATATGAGAATACACTTCTTAAATCTTCAAGCGTGTCCGATAAAATGAATGTTGGTGCTGTAGTATAGGTTAGGGTGTAAAGCACCAGGCATGCTCTTTGACATACCCTTATGCCTGCCGAGCAAAGTGCCACCTCAGAAAAGAAAGGACATTCCTTGGTACGGCACCTAAAAAGCCACTGGCGTTAGCAGCCGGCACCACCTTAAAGGACCCCCGACACCAAATTTGGAAACATGAGATGCTAGTGTTTCATGGCCCTGCATGCCTGGGCTTTCCGACAGATTATGACTAACGATTGTTGCCTTTAAGTGCGGGTGCTCTTTGGAGTTTTCAGCACCTTCCTTGTGACATCAGCACCTAGCATGATGTATAGACGAAGGCCCCTTGTGACATTCCAACAAAAAAAGCTCGCGTGTCTTTCCAATCCAGTTGCGAGTATTGCCGGCATCGCAGAACATTCACATCGTGCACACGAAACCAAGACTGGCACAAGGGCTGTTTTTTTTTTTTTTTTTTTTTTTTTTTTTTTTTTTTTTTTTTTTTTTATTGAAATAGAAAAATAAATGAAGGAGTTGTTGTCACCATTGCTTGGTGACGGCTACCCCTTTCCACTTGGCTATTGCGATAAAAAAAAAAAAAAGAAACAAAATATATATACATATATACAGTCTTACATCGGTAAGTTCGATAAGTCTCATTTAGGTATAGAAAACACATAATTGCGGTGCACACTTTCAATACTCATCACAAATCTTTGTGTCCTCAAAAAAACGTTGGAGCGCTTTCATCACTTTTCGGCTTATCCTTGGCGGCCATGGGCCTAGTATTTTCCCCAACGAAAACGCTCGTTCCGAGTCTAGCGTGTGGAGTTCCTGTTCGAGTCGCCGTCTGTGTGTGTCGTGTCTGGGGCAGTCGAGCAATAGATGATACACATCCTCGTCATCGTGGCCGCATGAGCATGTTGACGATGTTGCACGTTGTATACGAAGCAAGAAGTGCTTTGTGTAAGCAGTTCCTAGCCTGAGGCGGTGTATGAGCGTGTCGATACGTCTTGGGAGCTGAGGGTCTAATTGGCACTCGAGATTGGGATCAACAGCGTACAAGATCGATTCCTTTGTGTTGTCTGAAAACCAGGTGGTTAAGCATAATTCACGTTTCGTTCTTCGTAAGATCCCGTTTATGTCCCATTGAGAGATAGGTATGAGGCGGGTTTGTGTATAATGATGAGCGGCTTTCGCCAACTCATCTGCCATTTCATTTCCCTTGATTCCGCAGTGACTGGGAACCCACTGAAATGTCACGCAGTGATCTGACTTCGTAGCTTCTGAAAGCTCCTTCAGGATAGCGTATACTATTCGTGTATCTATTTTTCCTGGAGTAGCATTTTCCACGCACGCAAGGGCCGCCAGGGAGTCGGTGATTACCACCCACCTTCTTGGCGTCGTTGACAGTTTAATAAAGCTGATTGCTTGCAAAATGGCTACAAGCTCCGATGTTGTTGAAGAGGAGAGGTGACCCAACCGACATGCATATTCTTCATGTAGCTCCGGAATGATGAACGCTGATGTCGCAGTCTCTTTGGTGACGGAGCCATCAGTGTACACATGAGTGTAGCCTTGGTACCTGTCAAACAGGTGATGTGAGGCCAACTGTAGTGCGGCAACTGTTGGTACGTCATGTTTACTGCGAAGTCCTTCTATTGACGTTTGAATAGTTGGTATCTCTAGCAACCACGGCGGGTAGTTTAAGTCCGGTGGCCAATGTGTCGACGCAGGAAGCTGTGAAATGTATTGTTGGTACACATGGTGTATTTGCGCTCCGGCACGGTTCACAATTTTTGGGATTAGTGGATGGGAAGGGTGTTGCGTGACTAGGCGGAAGAGGTGCCGACAGGTCTCCACATTTCGAATCACTATAAAGTTGGGTTCTCGGGCCTCTGCTAATGTCAGAGAACTTGATGTGGCCTGTGGAACTCCCAGGCATACACGTAGGCTTCGTGCTTGTAGCAGCTGAAGTCGATGTAGAGACGTCTGAGATATGTTGTGGAGAACTGGTGCGGAGTAGGCAATCTTCTGCCGGATAAGAGCGCAATGGACGTGAAGTAGTGATGCCGATGTTCCGCCCCATTTCGTTCCCGCTATGCGACGAAGAACATTTATGGTGCGGTTCACTTGGGTTTCAAGGTCGGCTATATGTTGACTCCAACTGAGTTGGCGGTCTAAGGTAACACCAAGGAAGCGATGCTTTCGTGCGATTTCGATTCTCTGGCCGTCCACAAAAAGTTTCAAGTCTTTCACTTTCTTTCTCGTGAACGGAAGAACTACAGATTTGGTGTGAGAAATCTGCATGCCTCGCTCCTTGAGGTAATGGTTTATTGCATTTAGGCCTTGCTGAAGCCGATGCTCGATGACTTCAAGAGATTTGTGGGACGTCCATATGCATATGTCATCTGCATACATGGATATGTTCAAGGCTTCTGGCAGCACATCTGGAAGACCTGCCATTGCAGCGTTGAAGAGTAGCGGGCTTAGGACGCTTCCTTGGGGTACACCTCTGCTCACGTTGAAAATATCACTGTCTCCGTCATTGGTAGAAATGTATATCTGTCTGTCATATAAGAAGTTGGCGATCCATTTAAGAATACGGCCATGGACCCCTAGTGAGGTAAGTCCGTACAGTACAGATAGGTGACTGACAGAGTCGAACGCCTTTCTTATATCTACGAACGCGGCAACAGCGATGTTCCCACAGTTCGTCTCATGTTCCACAAATGTAACCAGGTCAAAAACACAGTCCATAGTGCATCGCCGTCGCCTGAAGCCAGCCATCTGTTCTGGAAGTGTATTTTTAGCTTCAATCCACCACTGCAACCTTATGTCAATCATTTTTTCCATGACCTTGGATACGCAGCTAGTGAGGCTGACTGGGCGAAATGAGTCTAGGGATAGCGGTGATTTACCGGGCTTTAGCAGTGGTACAACTTTTGCGATTTTCCAACACGACGGAACATACGCGTTCGTCCACATGTTGTTATATATCCCTAGAAGAACTGCCGTGCCGTTTGGGCCTAGATTTTTTAGAACGCTGTACGACACGTTGTCTGGACCAGTTGCTGTTCTTACACGGGATAGTGATAAAGCAGTACGTAGCTCTAGTAGAGAATACTTGCTATCCAGTTGAGCATGGGATAATTCGCAAGCATCTTGGATTTGCTTCTCTACAGAATTAGGTAGTGTAGCAGTGTTGTGAATAAGTTGTCCGATTCCAGTCGAATTGAACAAAACTCATTAGCAACAGCACGTTCGGATAAGGGCTGTTGTTCCTCACCCCTCTCGCTCTGTTGTCTGGCTGCTCTCAAGCTAGTTTTGGCTGCTTACGCCTAAGAAATGCTTTTTCTTTTTCCTGAGGGGGGACACACTCAAAGCACCCACGTCATTGTCTAGGCACGAGCCTCCCCCCCCCTCCGATTTGAAAACTGTGCGTTCAGCGTCACCGCTGTAGGCGGGTGTTTTGCGGTGACGCTAGAATTAGTCACAATTGACTACGCTAGCATTAATTATACGATATGTTAGAGCACTTAAGATTCAGTATTCCTTGAGTCACTGGAGGTGATTGGCTACCTCAATAGTGGCAATGTCCAAGAGGTTTGGTGATTGATCACCAAATTAGTTCGTTGTCTAATAATGAGTACACTGAACTCTAAGGTTATTTGCCAGGGAATGGAAATTTTTTAGTCTGATCGGGAACTGCGTAAAATCGGGTTTCGTTAGTTGTCACTGTACTACACACACTCTGGGGAATCAAGTTAATGCTGCAATGAGTTCGCGCGGTGGATTTTATATAATCGATAGTGCTATGAGACTTACTATCGATATTGTCGATAGTACCATCGGTAGTTCTGCATCACTAGTGTGAAGGCAGAGCGAGAAACCGAAACCAGTCAAAGCAGGTTGTTCTATACCCTGTAACTTCCTTATTACAGCACCTTTTCACAAAATTCTTGTGGTGGTCTGTTCACCTTACTACTGCACAATTATCGCTTCATCGCACATGTTGGACTGCGGGGTTGTGTACTGGCCCTCCAAGGACGGCTCTCTGGAGTCTTTTTTCTTTATTGTCACCAAGGTAGAAAAGTACTAATTAAAAAAAATTTAACAGAGGAGTGCTACTGTGTTGAAGCTTTACTCCTTCAAATGTAGTAACAGTTGAACCCTTTTACCAGAGGCACTGATGTAGCAGACATTCGGGTATGAGAGACACCAGTGTGCCTACATCGAAATAAGGGTTGGTCTGAAAGGAGGAATATGGTACCCTGCTTATGAGACACCTTTTTTTAGCTACCCAGTGCATGTCTTATGAACGGGTTGAACTTTATATTTATTGAAGCAGTATCCTTTTTGTTTACGTTGAGAAATTGGCCAAGGTTTTTACTCTTGCCAAGTATTTACATGTAACTTGCTCTAATAGGAAATGCTGCCACTCCGACAATTGCACCAACTTTTGAGCCCTCGGTAGCACCACTGTGCATAGCATCAGGGCCCTCGGGGAAAGAGTTGCCTTCGATTGCAGTGCACTGCAGCCGCATTGTGAGTGCACCTTCCTTCTGCAGGTGTTGACCAGTCAAGCAATGGTTGGGGAGGCACCACAACCACAACAGATTCCTCGGGGTGAGTGTGTCATAGTGTTGACTCATGTGCCTGTGTATGTTTTGCATATTGTCTCTCTTCGAATGGTCTTATGAATGTGTTAGCATGATGAGGCATGCATTTACGGGAACAGCATGTAACGGCCCTTCATGCATGCTTCTGCTTGATTGTGGCGTTTTGCTGTCTTTGGGTAGTGCAGCCTTCCAGAAGGGAATGTTCCAAATGTAGGTAGAGCCATCAGCTTCCCATGGAGGTTTCTGTGCTCTAGCTTCGACTGTCATGCAAATGTTTTACACAGTTGCAAGAAATAATAATGGGGTGCGACATTGTGGTGCTGCACCCCATTATTAGTGCTTGGCTTCTGACACGCAGGTTGCAAGTTATATCCCAGCCAAGACATTTGTATTGTGATTGAGGTGAAATGCTAGAGGCTCAAGTACTGGGTGATTTCAGTGCACATTGAAGTATGGTGTTCTTGATAATCATATAGTGGTTTTGGCACTAAACCCCAGATATAAAGTGGAACCTTAATTATACGTCCACTTTCGTGACGACCCGCATTTTAAGACTGATTGCTCTGGTCCCGGCTAGACCCTCATAGAAATGTATTGAAAACCTTGATTATTCGTTCGAATTTTAGCTGACCCTACATCGCAATTCTCCAATACCACCCAAGGAGAAAAATGCCTGATGCCAGACTTGTACACATTACAGAAAATAAGTTGCCACTTACAATTATTTTCTTTAAAATGTAATCCATTGCAGTGATCAATTACAGACCCAGTAAAGTAACACAAGTTTACTCGAACTACGATGAACTGCAATGTATGGTAGAGAGAAGTCTGGAAGGTTGGGAGGCTTGCGTGTGGGGTGGGGGGCTTACTGTAGCTCCTGCGATATGTTACATGTGGCTCTCAGCAGAAGTTGTTTTACAATGTTGTAGCTGCTGATTCTTCCATGTTTCCTCGTTGAACACTTTCAGTGTGTTGAACACTCTCAACTGCCCGTATTCTTAGTTTTTAAATTATGACGGCCAGATTATACGACGGTTTTGCTTGGTCCCATCAGAGTTGTATAATCGGGTGTTCCACTGCAGTTGACATCAGGTATGTTAGCTGGCTGTGCTACATGTTTTGCTGTTTTATGAAGGACACCTTGTTGGTTATTGGTTCATACAGTACCATGTCCAGCAATTCAGTTAAATGTTCTGTGTTAAAAAGTGCCAGCTTTAATGTTTCATAGCAATGCCCAGTGCACTGGGATCCTCACCGGTGTGCCATTCTCTGCAGCTGGAACTCGGGAGGCCAGTCCAACGGTGCACCGACAGAGTCCGGCTGGGGCAACGCCAATGGTACGGCCAGCTCTGGCTGGAACAACAATGGTGCGGGTGACAACAACAATGGTGCAGGCACGGCGGCCTCGGACGACCCTTGGCAAGAGGAGTCGAGCAGCGGCTGGAAGGAAGAGCCCAGTTCGGGCTTTGGGGGAGGCTCCAGCAGCTTTGGCGGTGGGGGGCAGTTTCGGAGGTGGCGGTGGCCGTTCCGGCGGTGGGGGGAGGAAGCAGAGGTTAGTCTCCCTTTCGGTCTCAAAATTTTTAAGTGAAGCTGGTCTTCATTGAGGTTTTTTTTATGTCCGGGGTTGTTGTAGGCGAGGTGAGGGCGGAGGATGTTGAGGGGTGAACAGGTTGTGCGAGCTGGTTTTTGCTCAGACCGTAAATATCGCAGTAGAGAGAAATGCTAATGCCGGAAAGTCCAGTCGAACTCTCGCGTGCCTTGACGGTCGCTAGCTGCAGCAAAAGCTTGTTAATGATTACACGTAACCGGATAAAATGACCAAATTGACCGCATGCCGAATTATCAAAAGTATGAAGAAACCAAAAACAATACGTAATTTCAATGGCTATTTTCCACAGGAGCAGTACAAAAGTCGCAGCACCCTCTGGGATGATGGTAGCTCATTTGTTTCAGTTCTGTTAACTAATGAACTTCTAGATTTTTAATTTTAAGGCTCGCAGGTGTTGCCAAGTGTGGTAGACCGTGGTCTGCTGCAGAGCACATCTTGTGATTGAATTTTGGCATATCAGAAATTTGCAGAAAAATTTGGTTTTGGGTTGAGCACACAGGCAGGTAAAATGTGTCTGATTTCCATAGAAAATTGCCCACTAAAATTGCAGTTGGCTGGGCAGGCTCGGACCGTCCAGTCTGTCAAGAGTGGTGAGACTCTCTTAAAATATTTTGCAACCTGTGTTAGGCCTCTGCCAATATGTGTATCTAGGCCTTTATTGACTCGTGGCATCTTTAAAAAATCATTGGAGCACCCTGTTGTGTAGTTTATCCGATCATTCCAGCAACTTGGTGTTCTGGTGGGCATTAGTGCGATTTGTTGTTTACCGTAAGATGTTAGCCCTTCCTGTAATGACTCCAGGTATTCAGATTACCAGTATTGATTAGCAAGTCTCCAGCAGTAACTGCTGTTGGAAGCTGCAGCGTCTCACAAGCGTGCGCGTGTGTGTACCACAGCGCGCTCCGGCTGGGACAATCGAGGCGGAGGTGGCGGCGGAGGTCGTCGTAACGACGGGCGTCCTACAGGCGGCAGAGGTGTGAAGCGGTAAACGCCACCCGCGCTTTCGCAAACAAACCCCTCCTTGTGGTCGCTTGCTTGCCTTATGGGGCGAACTGGTCTGCTTTTGTCGTCTGGGCTGCGTGGTTGTAGCTGGAGTGGTCTGTCCCCGTGTCGCAAGGCTGTGTGCAATCCCGCCTGCCTCCTTGACCTGCTACTTGCCCGTCGTATGCTGCACCTGTTTCCAGGGGCTAGGGATCCACTGCAAACCAGTATAGTTTGCATTGGATTCTTAGTTTTGTCTGCACCTAGTTCTTACTTTAGTCTGCACCAGATCTTCGGTTGTGGTGAACCACAGTCTGCTTCGGCATTAGCTTGATCCTGGCTTTGATTACTGGCTTATGTGCTTGCAGCGATATGCCTGCATGTGCTCCAAAATGCTTACTGTCATCTTTCCTGTTAGGGTTTGCATCAGTGCTTGGCGTTCGTAACTTGCTACAAGAGCAGAGATTCTTGGGAAGGTTTTGGCCTAGCACATGTTTTTTGTGTCAAGTGTCAGACCTTACAAGTTGTGCATGTCTGGCACTGATGGACCTGAAAGCAGAGAGGGCAGCAGGCAGGACAGGGTGTGGTTCTCACCATCTGTTCTTTTGCAGCCTGCTTCAAATGTAATCAAGAGGGACACATGAGCAGGGATTGCCCCAACGCTGACTCAGGAGGTGGAGGCCGTGGAAGGGGTGAGTGTTTGTTTTGTAATGTTTCGCTCAATAAAATTGCACCACAGCGCCTCCCCTCCGCATGCTTTGCATAACACCAATTCTCAGGATGAGGGATCTGCCTAATTTTGACCAACCGTTTCGTCAACATTTTGATCGCTATGCCCTTAATTTTTCTACTGAAATCTTTCACAAGCAAAAAAAAGGGTGGGGGGGCGGGGTCATAAAGTGGATGAAGATTTCTTCTGGACTACAGTGTGAGGTGGTTGTGCCTACTTCTTGCTTTTGCAGGCTGTTTCAAGTGCGGGGAAGAGGGTCACATGAGTCGCGACTGTCCCAGTGCCGACTCGTCGTCTGGTGGTGGCCGCTCTGGTGGGAGAGGTGAGAACTGTCTTCCTTCGTAGGTTTGCGTGAATGCCACCCTTGTGGTTTGAAGTGAGCAAGCTCGGATAGAAGCTGGCTTTGCATAACTGTAAATTATGAGCAGTGGAATGTTTTTTTCTGAACTTGCCATACTTGTACTCAAATCTCGTTATAACAAAGTTTCATCTTACAGGAAAATAAGTTTGTTATATCCAAAAATTTGTTATAAAGGTATATTCCTAACGCTGACTATTCCAAGACTGTTTTTTTATTTACTTCATTATAGCCGATATTTTGTTTATCAGTGTTCGTTATATCGATGTTCGAGTGTATAGGCCTGTGTAACTCTGAAACTGTAGAAAACTAATCATAAATCGAGCTCCAAGTAATATGTAACGAGATAGTTAAAATTCCTCAGGTAGCTATATACTATCTAATCTTCAGGCAAATCGAATAGTTTCAGTAGTTCAGTGAAACCACATTTTCATGAAGTTTAATTCACTGGCATCGTGGCACTACTGGCACCTTCCGAAACTGTGGTAAAAAATTTTTCTTGAGCTTACATACAATTAGGTAAGATAGCAGCCACTCAGCAGAAGCGTCCTTCTGTAAAGGAAAAATGGGATGAGTGTGTCCTGCTGGTACACAAAGGGTTTTTTATAACTATGCTTGTGCGAATAGTGAATTCGAAGCGAATAGTGATTTGGTCGACTAATTTCGAATGGTATATATCACATATAAAGAAAATGGTTAAGGGGAGATGCGATTCGGAAAAAAAAGTTGCGTTAATCTGTAGCCTAGGGCAATGAAATTTTTGCTGTATATACAGTAAAACCTCGTTTATCCGGATCTCGTTAACTCGGAAATTCGGTCAACTCGGACTCGCGGCGTGGTCCCGGCAAAACTGTGTATACTTCAATGGTGTCAGATGCTCATTAATTCGGAGGGATTTAGCCGTGCACTGGTTAACTCGGACAACTCCGGAGAGCGCACCGGTACTTCATGCTTAGAATCGCGCGATCTCGGTGGCTTTGAGGCGCAAGCCCTGCTTGCCGTGAACCGACGGCGGAACCGGAGTTTTGGATAAACCGAAACCGAACGACCAACTGCAGCAGAGCATGATAATGATGATAGTAAATGAGGGGGAAGGGGCCAGGTGGCGCTAGTCACCACCCGGTGGAAGCACTTGGGCCGCCGGCGCATTCAGTGTCTATTAAAAGTGCAATGGCGGCACGCACGGACGGCGGGACGGTTTACTGGGTTTATGCTGCTGGTTTCTTTGTGTTGTGACTTCGCGCGTAGCGTGCGAGCTCGTGCATGTTACGTTCTCCGGCTGTGCTTGTGCACGTTGCCACTGCCGTCGCGTGTCGCCACCGGAGTGAAGCGACCACAGCAGCCAGCGACAGCGAGCATGCGCACCACCACCTGATGGGGTTGAAGAAAATCGTTCTAGCAGAAATTCCGACGACGAGGCGGAGAAAAATAAGTTTTTCATGAAATAAAGGTTTGTCTGTGCCTAGTACATTTTCCTTTTGTTTTCATGGTCTATTCGATAATTCAGAATTCGGTTAACTCGGACATTTTCTCCGGTCCCGTGAGATCCGGGTTAACGAGGTTTTACTGTATAGGCTTTTATGCTGGTAATATGTAATTAGTTTTATAGTAAGTTGCACAGTTTTCCTTTTGTGCCATGAGAATGTGTAAAATATAGTTCTTTTTGTAGACACTTTTTCTATGGTTCTGAGCCAATAATGGCTCATATTGCTCCACATTAGCTCTAGAATGCAAATAACTATCAAGAAAGTGCATATAAAACATTTTGATGGTCAAGAAAAATTGGAATGCGGGAATTCTTAGAATCCTCAGCCCATACTAATTGCTTACTTTAGGTTCGTAGTAATTATACAGGCGATATCAGGTTTTAAAGAAGATACTTGCACCCTTCACATGTTGAGGAATATGTGGGCAAAATTTAATCCCTATCGGGTTATCAGAAGTACCAAAAGCGCAATGTCCAAACTCAAGAAGTTGCCCAAAAATGGATCTTGAGAAAAAACGCATTTTAAAGGTATAAGTGAAAGCTCATCTATGCGGAAAAGATTTGCCATTTAAGATGATTTATTCCATCATGAGAGCTTGGCAATCATGGTTATTTTGAGCATGTGGCTTTAGTGAACCCCTCATGAGAAATGCAATGGCAAGCAGCCAGGTGACAATTTCCAGGGGACTCTAGTAAATGAGCACTCTTTAGTTTTTTAGTAGCCACCTTGTATTCTTTAAAACCTACTTGGACTTTTATTACCATCTTCAGTTTTTTTGTCGTGAAAGTACAGAAACTAAACTTGTGAAAGCAAATAAAAAACGAAAAACCTAATTTTGGAAAAAAAAAACGCGTTTTTTGACTCTCATCTCCCCTTAATTTGTCATGATTCAACTAACCTTGCACAATATCTTATTTAAAATTCAAGCAAGGCATGTGCAAATGCCATTCTTCTTGGTTCAGTGCATACCTGCCAAGTCTCCCGGATTTTGACCAATTTCTTACGCTTGGTACAGTTCAAAAGAAAATCTCCCGGAAATCAATTTCTGTACCGTTTCATTACCTATCACCTTGTGTCTGGCGCAGCATAGCCTCAGCTGCTTTTGCGCCATCAAAAATCAAATTAACTAACTGTTCATTATCTGGCCACATTGACGAATCCAACCCAGTCCGATCTAGGCTTGAAAACTGATTTCACTAGTTTTTTGGTAATACAAACTTTTTGGTGAACCGAATATTTTTACTTGTCCCCGAGGTTTGCATCGCAGATTCTGCTTTCTTCCCCTTCTGGCGATTTGGGAATCTGTTTCATCCTGTGTTGGTCTTTTCTCGATGTGCAGGCTGTTTCAAATGTGGCCAGGAGGGTCACATGAGCAGAGATTGTCCCAACGCGGATTCCTCAGGTGGTGGTGGTGGTGGAGGCGGTGGAAGAGGTGAGTGTTCTTCAACACAAGGTCTGTTCTGCCTGGCATGTGTAGGACACCATGTAATTGACGCAGCTGGCTCGTAGGCGAATGTGCAATGGATGGCTTGTCTTCCATGTATTTTAGTAGATTTGAACTTTGAGATAACATGTGAAACGTAGAATGAAGCTTTTTGGAAATTTTTAACGTCCCACTAATCTGTAAACATATACTTGTTTTCTGTCCAACATACCTTGGAGGTGAAATGTATGCAACAATCCGCTACAGTGGTACAGTGTTTACAAAGCTCAGCTGATGACCCGAACGCGCTGGTTCGATCTGTGCGACGGCGGTTGCATTGTTGATTGTCAAAAATGCTTGAGGCCCACGTACTTGGATTAGCTGCATGGTAAAGAATTTTAGGCAGCTGAAATTTCCGGAGCCCTGCATTACAGCGTGCCTCATAATTGGCACGTGAAACCCCCAGAAACTAACCCTACCTTGGAGGCAACGTGTATGCAATAACCTGCCAACGACGTTGGTTCTGTGGTACGTCTTTCAGGATGCTTCAAATGTGGCGAGCAGGGCCACATGAGTCGGGATTGCCCGACAGCTTCCAGCGATGACAGACCCAAGAGGGGTGAGTGTGCTCAGCTGGCATACTTGCCAAGTCTCCCCTATTTTCTGGGAGACTCCCAGATTTTGACCATTTCTCTCATTTGTACAGTTGGCAGGAAAATCTCCTGGAAATCGAAATTTCTGGGCCTTATCTGGCCACATTGACAAATACAATCTAATCCGATCCAGGCTTTTTACAAACTCTTATCGTATAGCATTTATTTAGGAGGCGTTGATGTAAACATACACCTGGGGTTCCTTAACGTGCTTCTAAATCGAAGTACATGGGCCTCTCGCATTTCACCTCCACACTTTCGTCGAAAAGAATCTTTTCACCCAGCTTCAACCAAGAGAATCTCGGTGATACGAAACCGGCCGATAATGAATTCGTGAAATTTGGATAGTCTGAACACTTTTTGGCGTCTTGACGGGTAGTACCAACTAGGTTACTGAAACTGTTGAGTGACAGCAGACAGCAGCGTGCTTCTAAAGAATGCCCGCGGCCAGCGCACATGCAAGTCAGATCACTAGTTAACGTTTGCCACAAGCGCTGTGGATGAAGCAGTGGTTGCTATCGACATGATCTTGTGTAGAGATAAGAAAATTCTGAAAGTGCAGGTGCATCCATTGCTCACAAATTCAAACCGATGCTGCTTGCTACACCCGCAACGGGACAGAATCGCAGTAGGTGCGATCATAATGCAGTAGACTCTCGGTAAGCGGTAATCTCGTAAACACAGAGTTCATATTATGATGGACCCTGAAATCTCATGAGGATGTGGATGCCATGCAAAGGACAGTGATGACCACTTATTACCATGCGACATCCAATGATGAAGTGGCCAACCACAGATTTTGCCCAACGGGGACCGACTCATGGTGTCTGCAAAATGCCTGCAGAGGCTAAGGGCGAGCCTGCACTGAAGCATCTGCGCAGCTTGCCTCCATGTCTGTGAGGCGTTATTGCCCATTTATCAGAGGTTTTCTGATAAGAAGCTACTGCAACGATGCCAGCGGGGCAAGACTCAAAACAGCAATGAGTGCTTACTCCATGATATGGGCACTTGCGCCGGAGGACAGACATGATTCATTGTTTGCTGTAGGAAGCTGCTGTAGCCGAAGCAGTTATGAAGTTCAATGATGGTAATGAGAGAAGCTCTGCAGACATACTGAAAGAGCTTGGCCTCAACCCTGGCATCCACAGTTCAAGCGCATGGCTGAAAAGGATTACAGTCGTTCTGTGGCTTCAGCAAGCCAACTCTCGTCGGCCGACAACTTGCAGCTCAACTTGTAAAAAAAGCATGCTCATGCTAAAAATCGGTCTGGTTATATGCCTGGTGCACATTAACTCACTAAAAGTATGTGTGCCTTTGATATTTTTCATTCTGTAAATTTTTTTTTTTGCTCATTTCTCGAAACACTGATTTTGGCGACTTCCCTTGTTTGCTTCTTCTGTAATAGTCAACCTAGGACAGCCAGAGCTACAATTCTTTTTGCACAGTGTAGCTAAATGTGCATAGAAAGCAACGCTGAGAGATTTTTCAATGTGCAGTTCAAAAATTTACTTTTATTTAGTGTTTTCTTGTTGTTGGTTGTGTAGGCAATGAACTCATTAAGGGGGGGACACTGGTCTTTAGACCAAAAAAATTAAGGGGGGGGACATGGGTCTTAAGGGGAGACGCTCCTCGAAACAACTTTTTTTTTTATTTCTTGTAATAGAGACTTGAAAATTCTGTTATTTGTATAGTTTTTCATGCAGATTTCAAATATGTTATCGTTTTTCATGTAGCTGCTACAGTTCTTGAGTTATGGCAAAAGGTTACACTTTTTGCGGGCATTCTTTTATGTACTAAACTTTCAGTAAAAGCATTGTGTTGAATCTTATTTGACTCTTGGTAGATTGTAAAGTGCTAATATCTATCCAGATATTTCACAGAAATATTAGAACCAAGAAAAAAAAAATTGTACTCAGTAACTAATTATTTTCAGTCTCCCTTTGAAACAATAACCTAAATTTTCACAACTAATGCTGGTAGATATTGCAATTTCAAGTAGATATTTGCATTCTGCATGAGCTGAAGACTACCGTATTTACTCGCGTAATGAACGCACTCGCATAATAAACGCACCCCCCAACTTCAGTCGTCAAAATTTTGATTTTTTTTTTCTCCCGCGTAATAAACGCACCCCCTACATTCAACCGCTGCAGTCCCGCGAACCGAAAAGTGGCGCCTCCTTGCCCATTGATCTTTCCGTTTTTTATTACGCCGACCTCCCTGACCACCCCTCGGTCCGCACGCACCCCCCCCCCCCCCCGTTTCGCCAGCTGCCGCGCGCAGGTCCTTGTTTTTCTTTTTTATCTGCGCGCGGCACGTCCCCTGTCTATCCGTGCGCCACAGCGAGATTCTCTAGCGGTGCGAGTGTAGAGACATCGCTGCTCACAAGCACACAGCGAGCGAAGGTCACAAAACTGCCCGCGCCAACCAACGGTCGCTTCTTGCAAATACGAAACTTTGAGGCCTAACCACATGCACGCGATTTTCGAGCGAGGGGACAGAATTTTCTGTCGCGAAGGGCCATCCGTCGCCGTCGCAGGCATGTCGCAGTTTTCTGGAAAACCAGAAAAATTCGCTTGTCGCCAAGAAAAGTGCGTGTACGACGGACGAAATCGCGATTCGAGCCTGCGGATTGCGTACTACGTCAGCCGTTCCCGCGTCCCCGCTTCAGGCCGCGGAGCGATTCGTGAAACGACGGAGGCCCAAATTACAGTTGGGATCCTCGGGGAGCAAATCCTCTCTTCTAGCGTGAATTCTCCCCTGGCGTGTGAATGCTGGCTGCGGAGGGATCCGAGTTGTCCGACCGCATCACATGTCACATGGCTGATTCGTCCGCGATCACGTCCGTCGTGTGAATACAGCTTTTCATGGTGGCACCCCTGATGCTCGCTTCGGTTGCAGTTTGCTCTTCCGCGCGTACTTCAAGGAACGCAAGATGTCAGCTACCTTTTTACACTCGCATCTCACGCAGAGAGCGAGGCAGCGGCCGTATTTTGTCGTTAAGCTTGTTAGCGACGGTTTGTTTTGACGCTTCGGTGGTAGCATGATGCAATGTCAACGTCGTCGTCGCGTGAGTTTGCCACGTTGCAAAGTGCGTCGGTGCTTCCGGCCTCCCCTCGAGATCACAGCAGATACCACTGTCGCGATTAAACAAAAGATCGCGAAAAAAGAAAGCCGCGAAACGCCTTTATGGCGTGCGTGGGCACAGCTTGCAGAAGATAGCGCCGTCAACCACCGAAGATGAGTGAAGTGCAATAAAGAAGCTGTTTCCAAACAGTGTGCGCGTACGTTAATTGCGAAAGGTTAAGCTACCCAACTTTTTTTTTTTTTTTGCATTACCGCATTTTTTGCTCATCCCGAAAAAGTTTTCGTAAAATTTACCCCGCATAATAAACGCACCCCCCAACTTTGCTTCAATTTTTCGGGAAAAAAAGTGCGTTCATTACGCGAGTAAATACGGTATTTGTGCCAAGTTTCGTTACTATACAACAAATATAAGTTTATAAAACGCTGCCCGGAAAACGTGAAAGTGTCAAAAAAAATGAAAATGAGAAAAACAAGTTTGAAAGTTTCGAAAGCTGTCACTTATTGGAAAACCATCTTATTTTCATCAAACTGGGCCACAATAAAAAGTACCTTGCACTAAATGCAGTCTAAGTGTCTAGAAGTCTCCAGCACCATAACTATGTCCTTCACGGCCTCCTGCGGTCCGGCAGCTCGCGCCATGGCGCGAGCTCGCCAGGTCCGCCTTCACGTTTACGGCGAAGCTGTCGCGTGAGCTGCCGCTGTCGTAATGAACGCCGTCCCTGGCCGACGTAATACGCCTCGATGTGTGCGTGGACGAAAGCGTAGATTCGGGGCAATCGGAGTTTTCACAACACAGTTCGAGGAATGCCGAAAGTCCTTTGCGCTTTCCAGCTGCCTTACGCCGAGCGTCCGTTCGCGGCAGGTTGGGCATGCCGAACCCGCCGCAAGTGCCGTCAGCGCATCGATTTCGCAAGGCAACGTGTTGACAGTAGGAGCATCTACCGGCCTAGGTTCGCTCCCTCGAAGAATCCAATTTTCTTTTGAGATGAACTGATGAATTCCACGGCAGCGTCAAATGCACAATCACTGTCGCTGGGTTCGGTGTCGACGTTAGGCCTATCCGTTGTCGGAGCGTCGGGGGTCACATCGTCCTTCGCTGTCGCTTTGGGAAGCGTCCGACGCCGTTTCCTCGATACTTGTGGCGAGTTCTGAACTTCCGAACATCAGAACTACGCTTCTAAGGGTTTGCCATGACACAAAAATGCAGAAGAACCTCGGAACAACTCGATCGCGGTGTTGCCGGAGAGATAGGAGGGGGAGGGGGTGGAGCGCACCTCCGTCCAATGGCGGCGTCGCGCTGAGTGCCGCGATATTCAAACCGCTCGACGTACGCGTTGTTTTTCTCATTTTTTGCTTATCCCGCGTGAAGATACCAGACTGACCGCTGGTGGATTGTGGCGGAGACGGCTTACAGTGCATGCGTGCACGATTGCAAATGGCGGCCAGTGCGCCAATTTCGCGACAGAAGGACGCGAAATACACACTTTTTCGCGACTTTTTCGCATTTCTCGCGTCACTGCTGCTCACTTCGAAGCCTTTTTAGATCATTTCTCGTGCGAATTTCAGCTTGATATTTTCAGAAGTGAAAGATTATAGTCCAAAGATGGCGATACAGCCGGAAAAAAAAAAAGAGAAATTTCCGAAAAACCACGACTTTTCGAGCCGCGTCTCCCCTTAAAGCTCACGTTAGTTGTTTTTGAACGAAATTTGATAAGAATTGGCGTGCTTGTTTAGTTTTGTCACCCGATTTTAAAGATGCAGTTATTTTTTTCATAGGTTCATTATTCCATTATAGAATTAAGAATACAATATCTTTTGTTCTTACTACAATAGACAAATAACCACCTCACAGAAATATGCAAATGACATATGCATCAATAGGAGAAAGCACAAGGCTCACAACATAGGAAGCACTTTTATGACTGCATCATTATTTCTTATTTTACAGTACATTAAACTCCATTGTTTAGAACATGGCCATGAAGTGGTCACACAAAACGCAAATTTTATAAATCTTAGAACCAAAATAATTAAAATTTGCTTGCTATGTTGTGTGTTCCAAACCCTAAGCTTCATGCTGCAAAAAGAATTTTTGTTATATCTGTGATAGCCACTGATATATCGCAGTAAATGTCTTGCTTGGTGTGCAAAATTAGTATTCTGAGAAAATCAAGAAAACAAACAAATGTGACGTTTCATTGCGGAGAAGCACGAATGTGTGTGCACATGCACACTTGCAATACATTAGTTGGCTACAATTAGTAAAACTTCAAGGCAGTGAAATGCAAGCGTGGCATCATTGAATACAGTCGCCGACCGTTTATTCGGACTTGGCGGGAACCGCCGAAAAGTCCGAATAATCGAAAGTCCGAATAAAAGAATGCACCAGAAAAAAAAAAGCACCTTTATTGGCCCAGCGGCCGGAAAAGCTTGTCAATGCACGTCTGCACACAAGCACAATCACAGAAGAGCGAGTCGGGCTGTATTTCAGCCAGTGTTTGGCCATAACCGCAGGTTGTAGCGCTGCCACGGCCTGCGCGTCATCGGAGTCGCTGTTCACCAACGCTGATTCGGGGACCCGACAGATGATCTCATCATCGCCAGCTCGGCAAAAGCTCCCAAATAACATCGTATTGAGGTCGGAAAAGGCCATAATTGTGGCCTTTTTCGCCATCCCCAATGTCTTGTGGTTGCCGCGTTTCTTCGTTAGTACCGACCGCGCGGATGGAATGGGTGGCGCCGTAGCTGTTGTAGCCGTTTCAGTAGATTAGCCCTAGCCACAAAACAACTGACAAGCAAACTTTCAAACGCCAAAAGGGAACGACATCAGGCTAGCTCGTAATTCCGTCCTTCCTTGGTCCGTTTCGTAGGCGCGGCCATTTTGAACGTCCAAGCGTCCAAGCAGACTCCGAGCGTGGCTTGGCTTGGCTTGCTGTTTGGCTGTGGTAGCTATTCAATGGATACTCGGCTGGCTGAAGTCGAAAACGCCCATTACGAGTCGCCAAAACGCATAGCCTTCGAGATCGGCATTTGTAATTTCTGCACTTTTACACTGGCATGATGTCCAGCCATGCATATTAATTTTCAGACCTACTCTTCTACTTTCCGTATCCAGTTCAGTAATCTGGGCAATCTGGAACAATCTGGGCAGAGAACAGCGCTTTGCGATAGGTGGCGAGACACTGGAAGTTGTAAAGGAGTACTTAGGACAGGTAGTAACCGCGGAGCCGAACCATGAGAGTGAAATAACTAGAAGAATAAGGATGGGATGGGGCTCATTCGGCAAGCATTATCAAATCATGAATGGTAGTCTACCACTATCCCTCAAGAGGAAGGTATTTAACAGCTGCATCTTACCGGTACTTACCTACGGAGCAGAAACCTGGAGACTTACAAAGAGGGTTCAACTTAAACTGAGGACGACGCAGCGAGCGATGGAAAGGAAAATGATAGGTGTAACCTTAAGAGACGGGAAGAGAGCAGAGTGGGTCAGGGAACAAACGGGGGTTAAGGATATCATAGTTGAAATCAAGAAGAAGAAGAAATGGATATGGCCCGGGCACGTAGGATAACCGCTGGTCATTAAGGGTAACTGACTGGATTCCAAGAGATGGCAAACGGCTGAGGGGGAGACAGAAAATTAGGTGGGTCGATGAGATTAAGAAGTTTGCAGGTATAACGTGGCAGCAGAAAGCACAGGACCGGGTTGATTGGCGAAACAGACGATTATCGCTTGACGCGGCCTGCCGATCTTTGCACGATTGACGAGTTCCGCGCTGCTCTGCCGAACACGCGCCTGACGCGGCTCTCCGTGTCAAGAAGGCTTTTCAGAGGACTTGTGCGCGTTCTGTTGCAATGGAACGCAGCTTCGCAAAGAAACGCAAGACTGTGCTCGCTACGGGAAGCGAAGCGCTGCACACCTAATCCTCGGCGATCGCGGATACCCCCCACCAAGTCCGGCAATCGCCGAAAGTGATGCCTCTTTGGACCGTCAGTCGTCGAGCAATGCAGTGATCAACGCAGACGAGGTGGGGACGCCCGTGCCTGTCCAGCTCAGAAGATGACGACGTTGATGCCACCGTAAATCGACGTGAGGCTGCACACTCTCCTAACGAGGATCGCGCTGTTCAACGTGGACGGTGAAATGACTGACGCGCCGCCAGCTGCCGGCTATCAGCGGAGTGATGCCGCGATTGTGCCCCGTGAGCGTCATACCATTCAGGGACACATCCAACCCAGTTTTGTGTCTGCAGAAACTGCAGAAGCGCAGTCGACCACCGTTAGCGAGTCGCTCGGGCGCGATGTCCGCTACTGAGCGGAAGTTTGCCCTGACCGCGCCGCCGGAATGCGCAACTACGCCGACCCCAGGGGAAGAAGAATACGCGATAATGCAGATGGCCGTCCTGAACGCGATTATTGGGAATACCCTCTGCCCAGTTTGTCATGAGCAATCCTTGGTTGTGGATCGTGACACAAGACATGAACTTGCCGTGAAAATGGTGGTCACATGTCGCTCTTGTGGCTCAGAAGACACGCATTGGACCTCACCTAGAAAACCAGGTGCTCGAGTTTTCGACGTTAATATGCGGTCTATGCAGGCAATAAGGACCATTGGTAAAGGGCCTACTGCTCTAAATGACTTCTGGGCAGTGATGAATGTCTCTCACAGAGGGCTGCACCAGAAGACATATCAACGCCACTTGAAGAACGTGCTAAAGCCAGCTGCTGAAGAAGCTGCAGCAACAGTTTTCGCGGATGCTGTAGAGGCTGTGAAGACGACTTACCGGGAAATGGAAGTGAACTTCACCAAAAACGTCACCGTGGTCTATGACGGCACATGGCTGACGCGCGGACGCAGTTCACACATTGGTGTAGGATGTGTGATAGAATTTTGCACTGGTCTTGTGCTTGACTGTACAGTCCTCTCTAACTTCTGCCTCGGGTGCTCGCTAGGTCCAGCAGAAAGCGACCCCGCATATCAAGAGTGGAGGAAGACCCACGATTGTCAAAAAACACTGACGTGGCTGCGGGACGTATGGAGGTGGAAGCTGCACTCCAGCTTTTTGGACGCTCCCTCAGTAAAAATGATCTTCGTTACACGAATATAATTTGTGACGGTGACAGTCGCACCTACGTGGCCCTGTGCAATGAGATGTATGGGTTTGTACCCCTCACGAAGGAAGACTGCGTGAACCATGTTCAGAAAAGGATGGGCACGGCACTTCGTTCTCTAGTAAACAAGGCGAAGAAAGGAGAGGCGCTTGGTGGAAGAGGTGGCCTGACGCAGGACCTCATCAAAAGGCTCACCAATTACTATGGCTTAGCACTGCGAAGCAACACTGACGTTGAAGATATGAGGAAAGCAGTGATGGCCACCTTTCATCATATTTCATCAAAAGATTCAGAGCCTCGTCACGAGCTGTCCTCCTGGTGCCGGCAGCTGGTGCAGGCACCGTGCAGCAGAGGCAGAGGGAAAGCCACAGCCTTCACACAAGTATAATCTGTCCAGCAAAGTTGTTGAAGCGTTGCAGCCAGTGTACCAACGGCTGTCCGACCCTCATCTGCTGGCTCGCTGCAGTGGCAATAAGACCCAAAATGCGGCTGAAAGCCTTCACTCTGTGATTTGGTCGCTAATTTCAAAGCAGCAAATTTCAAAGCAGCAGCATGCCTCCCTCTTCACTGTAGAAGCAGCAGTGCATGAGGCAGTTGCGAGGTACAATGCAGGCAACCTGCAAGCGTACATAGATTTGTGCTGCAATGGGTCTGCAACCTGGGGCCCTTACCCTCCACAGGGCTGCTGAAAAAGATGCTCAGCGAACCAAGAAGTCATCGCACATGCATGAAATGAAAGGCCAGACACCCAAAAGGTTGCCTCTACCCAAAGATACCAAGGACTACAGTGCCGGTGCATTCTAACGAATACAAACGATTACGGGAACTTTGACAGGCTTTTTCTCAGAAGCGTGTTTTGGACGTTGTGCATTGCTCGTGGAAAGAGTAGCACTGAAATGCCTGGACCGATTTTGATGCATTTTTTTTTTTCCTGAATCCCTGAACACTTCTTGTGGGTATGGCAATCTTCGATTTCTTGTTTATGGCCCAGTTTTTTTTTCTAGAAGATGATTTGTACATGACACTGTTTCTGACAATGTGTGTAAGCAGCCATGATGATCTCTATATAAAAGAGAAGGTATAAAAAAATTCTGAAATTGTCAGACCCTGTAGTCTTCTTTTGAGTAAAGATCAACACCATTTGCAGCTTCCTGGCATGTTTTGTTACAGCGCTAGGCTTTCCACGAGCGGACCGTATAATCTGACCATGTAGCATGTAACCATGCCATGTAACTTGAGAACTACTCAAGGTATCGTGATGAAACTGCTTATTTTCCTATTCGAGACACTTATAAGTATGCATGCCAAATTTCATTGCTCTAGCTCAAGAAACAAAAAAAGTTTTTTTTCAATGCCACCTCCCCCTTAAAGTTGGTGAAACATGCGCTGGAGCATGAGAATGGAGCGACTGGACGACACTTCAGCGTCGATCCGTGTGCGTTCGTTACTGGATAAAACAAGAAGAGCTTCGGGCTACAAAAAGGATCGTCGCGCATTTTGCGGGCCAATACAAGGAAAGTTTCCCCTTGTGGAGAGCGAAGTTCTCGAATATGTTAAGAGGCTCCGCAGTCTAATCATTCGTGTCATTGACTTCGAGGCCGGCAGCGGTTTCACAGCGAGTTTCTTAATAATTTCACGCAAAATTTCTGCTCATATAACTCGCGCGATGTTTTTTCGCATAATGAACCCTTTCCCCTAATTTGCGTCAACTTTTCTGAAAAGGTGGGTTCATTACGAGAGTACATACGATATACCGTATATACTCGCGTAATGAACCCACTCGCATAATGAACCCACCCCCCACTTTAGTCCTTGAAAAATAAAAATCTATTTTTTAAGGTATGTATCTGCTCATTTTATTTCGGAATGATAGCCAGTGCCCTTGACGATTGAATGATGTTAAATCACGCCATTATATCACAAAACAACGACGCAATAAAAGTTCAAACATATTTTAACAACCATGCTAAACATTTGCGAGCAGCGCGAGCGCGAACGACGTGGATCAGAATTTAAGTCGCGCTTTTGCGGCGGAGCGCCACCTGTCGAACGCTGAAGAAACCTCCTTGCTGATAGCGCCACGAAAGCACAGCGGCATAAAAACAAAGCATAAAACAAAGTGCAACCCGCGCAACCGCGCCGACGGCACGACGTGCACCCGTAAATGTGCTTGCGCCTTGCGCCGCCATCCGACGCCGCGTTTTGGTTGTCGGTAGGGCGCCTCTATGCCAGCGTACAAAGTAACGAAGGAACGCTTCCATCGAGGCGCCTCTAGTTGTCGGGTTCTCGCGGTGAACCCGGGTGAACTTCGTTGGACGCCTGCTGCGTATGGCACGTTGGTCCGGTACACTAGCTGCATGGCCGGCTTTAAACTTGAAAGTTGTTGAAACATGCACTGGCGCATGAGAACGGAGCGACTGGACGACACTTCAACGTCGATATGTGTGCGTTCGTTACTGGATAAAACAAGAGGAAGAGCTTCGGGCTACAAAAAGAGGATCGTCGCACATTTCGCGGGCCTAAACAAAGAAAGTTTCTCGTTGTGGAGAGTGAAGTTCTCGAATATGTTAAGAGGCTCTGCAGTCAAATCATTCCTGCCACAGACTTCAAAGCCGGCAGCGGTTTCACAGCGAGTTTTTTTAATTTCACACAAAATTTCTGCTCTTATAACTCCCGCGATTTTTTTCCTGCGTAATGAACCCTCCCCCCCCAAATTGGCGTCAACTTTTCTGAAAAAAAAGGTGGGTTCATTACGCGAGTGTATATGGTACTTCATTTCGAGTACTTCGAAATTTCCATTTATTTAAATTCGAATAGAAGTGAATTCGAATACGTTAATATCCGTTCGAATATTTGAAGTGCTCGAATATTCGCACAAGCCTAGTAAAAAGTCGACGGGCGGATTGCGAAACCTAAACTTCTGAAATCGACCAAGTGTGCATTGCGGCGTGGACACAGACGCAACAGGCCCTCACACACCTCCAATGCAGAAAATAGTCCATGCCATGTTGCGAGCGTGCATTCTCACAGTGGAAGAGATGGGGAGATAGAGGGAGGCAAATGCTCGCTGTTCTGTGATGAGTAAGGGGCGCACGAGACACGTGCCGAAGGTGTGCGAGTGGCGATGGTGTGCGGAGCCACGGAAAAGTACCCGATGGGGTGCTCCGCTGCCACGTCCACGCACGTGATTCGTCAGCGAAGGGCGCGTGGGCACGCGACCCGAGCCGTGGTCGAAGAGCCGAGAGGAAAGGAACGGCATTGTTCGGGTGGGGCGCCGTAAGAAGAGGTCGCAGGAAGGCAGCGTCGCACTCGCGGCGAGCAGCGGGAGTTCGGCTTCTGAAGAGGCTTGGCAAGTGACCGGCGACCTGGGTATGCGACCAGCAAGGCTTCCCGGGCTGGCAGCCGCCTCGACACAGCAGACTCCGACGCACCCGCAGCCCTTCCACTTCTTGACCCGACGGCAGGCCTTCAACCGACAATCCCCCCGAGAGCCTGGTTCGGGCAGATCGTGTGACAAGGAGCTAAGCCTAACCTTGCAAGTTCGGAGGCGACGACTGCGGCGGCGACTGGAGTACGGGCGAGGGACACAAGGAGCACGGATGTGGACCGACGTCGACGGCAGGGACACGTCTCCAAGTACAGTGAAAGCTCGTTAATTCGCACCTCGTTAATTCGAACTTTCGGGTTAATTCGAACTGATGGTCATGGTCCGGCCACGATATATAGGCGTCTATGGGTTAACCAACTCGTTAGTTCACGCGCGCATCGGCTCCTCTATCGATAATTCGAACTGCGCGCCGCCGCGTGGTGGTATATTTATACTGCCGCTGCAAGCTTTTGTGGCTCTACGATAGATGGCGCGAGCGCTGAGCGCAGGCGCAATCCAATCCAATCCAGCGCCTGGATACGTAGCCACGTGGCGTCATTGCGCGACTGCGCCGACTGCGCGCGCTCTTCGCATCGTGTGGTGTGTGGTGGTTCGTGCTGGACGTCTCTCCGTGTCCTTTGTGTGCCGCACATTCAGTCGCTAGGGCCTCGTGTGCGTCAAAGCTACGAAGTCGTTCAGTGCCGTGTCGTGGGTGTTGTGATGGTGTTGCCTTCGACTGCTGGACCTAGCATACCGCACTTACTACTATGACTTCTCGCGGAAAAGGACAGAGCACCAAAACGCTCAAGGAGAAGGTAGAAATCCTTCGTGGAAGTGGACGGTGGCAAAACAAGCAAGCTTGAAATCGCAAGGAAGCATGGAATCCCAAAAAGCACTCTTTCAACATATATAAAGAATAAGAGAGCGATTGAGGAGGCCTACGCAACTGATGCGTTCACTGGCAGTCGCAAGAGGCTTCGCTCGGCGAAGCACCCGGAATTGGAGCGCGCAGTGCTCACGTGGATCAAGGAAACGAGGAGCCAAAACATCCCACTGAGCGGCCCTATCGTTATGGCGAAGGCAGCAAACTTTGCGCTTCGCCTGAACATTGATGATTTTAAAGCTTCAGAGGGCTGGCTCCATCAAGCTTTCCGAGAGAGGCACGAGATTGTGTTCCGCACCGTGTCTGGCGAAGGGAAAGACGTTAACAGCGAGACATGCGCAAAGTGGCAAAGCGGTGCTTTGCAAGAACTCCTTCAAGAGTATTCGCCGTGCGATATATTTAATGCCGATGAAACGGCATTATTTTATAAGCTGCTGCCGAGTAAAAACGTTGACCTACAAAGGCGACACCTGTGCTGGCGGAAAGAGGAGCAAGGAGCGCGTTACTGTCTTGGTCGCAGCAAACATGACCGGGACCGAAAAACTACCGCTGCTGATCATAGGGAAGGCCCTGAAGCCTCGTTGCTTCCAGAACATCCGCACACTACCGGCAGAGTATACAGCCAACAGCAAGGCATGGATGACGCGGGAATTATTCAAACAGTGGTTGATAAAGCTCGACCGCAAATTTGAATTAGCTAACAGAAGCGTGCTCTTGGTAGTCGACAACTGCTCAGCGCACGTGGTTGATGTGGACTTGAAGGCGATCAAGCTCACGTTTCTGCCGCCGAACACAACGGCAGCCCTGCAACCAATGGACCAAGGGGTCATTAAGAACTTAAAGTGCTTTTACAGGCGCCACATGTTGGAGCGTCTGGTGTTGTGCGCCGCCGGTACAAAAGGCTACGATGTGACGCTGCTCGCGGCCTTGCATATGTTGGTGCGGGCCTGAAATCAGGTCACGGCAACAACTGCTGCCAATTGCTTCCGCCACAGTGGGTTTTGTGTGGCCATTGAGGGCACAGCTGGCGAGCTCGACGAGCGCGAGGCCGACGTCATTCCTGCCGGACTGCGGGATGCGCTGGGGGACGTGAACTCGGCGACCACGCCGATGCAGATCGCAGTGCAGTGGTCTGCGGCACTATCACCGACGACGATATCATCGCGCAGGTGACTGGCGGAGAAGCGCCCGTCGGGGCCGACGTGGGTGAGGACGATGAGGATGAGGCGCCGACGCGGCCCACAGCTTCGGAGGTAATAGAGGCTATGCGGGTCGCGCGCCTCTTCTTCAGCTTCGAGGAAGATGAAGAGGATGCTTTCCGCCACGTTCGCGCATTAGAAAAACAAAGCTATGGCAATCACTTTCAAAGAAAGGAAGCAGAAAGTAATCACAGATTATTTTCGCAAATAAATATTTTGAGTGATTTTCAAACAACCCGGTCTCAATTCTTGCTGTTTTTTCAATGAATTTCGTTAGTTCGAATTCCGGTTTAATTCGAACTCATTGGGCATCCCCGCGAAATTCGAATTAACGAGCTTTTACTGTACTGCTGCGACGGGACCGTGAGTTAGTAACATCGAGCGGGCACCACGAACGTTCGATTAGGGTGCGACCGTACGACGACGGTAGACCGAGAGAAGCCATATTGGCTATAGACTGGCTAGGGCTAGGACTGACCCTAACTTGGATCGTAGCTAGTTCCATTTTATAGCTGATTTATTTTTTGAGTGCATGTTTTCGGTTTTGAGTATTTCACTTCGTGTGAATTTCAAGTGTGTTTCCTCCTTGCCATTTTTCTGTGTTATAAAAGTCTGTGTGCCGTGCCACGTCCGTCTCCCCGTCTCTCTCAATTCCATCCTAATTGCAAGCGCTCCCGAGATAATCGTGACATAATAAGTGGCGAGCCTGTGCCAGGATTTTTCCATCTTTCGGCCCAGTCACGTATCGTCGGGGGTTGCAAGGATGGATTGGGAGAAGTTGGCGGCCGTGGCCAAAGACGTAGGAATGAATAAGGAGGAGACGAAGCAGTTTTTTGAAAACGCGCAAAAAGAGCATGAGAGGCAGCTCGAGCGAGAAAGGGAACTCGCGTGAACAGCACGAGCGCGAGAAAGAAATCCTCGAGCTCAAGTTGAGGCTCGCGCAAGTAAACGCGTGCTCACGCGACGCTGCGAGTAACGCGAGTACCCCCACGACGGCGTCGGCCGACTCACCTACTCCCCAGACCTAGACAGATTTGCCCTCGAAAGCTCATGGCGCCCTTCGATGAATGAAGGGACGACCTCGATGCATATTTGCATCGTTTTGAGAGGATCGCGGTCGGGCAAGGCTGGGAGAAAAGCGAGTGGGCCAATGCCTTGAGTCTTTGTCTGGTAGGAGAGGCGTTGGAGTGTGTTTGGCCGCATGCCAGCACAAGAGTCTCTCGACTACGAACTGGTAAAAAAGACTTTATTGGAGAGGTTCCGGCTAACCGCCGAAGGGTTTCGCGAGAAGTTTCGCACGTGTAGACCAGAGGATTCAGAGACTGGGAAACAGTTTGTGTGCCGGCTGGCTAACTATTTCGATCGCTGGATTGAACTATCTGAGACTGATAAGACGTACGAGGGAGTCCGCGATCGAATAGTAGCTGAACAGTTCTTGAACCGGTGTAGCAGCAAATTAGCCATATTTTTAAGAGAAAGAAAGCTGTGCACGGTGGAGGAGATGGCCACACATTCGGACCAGTTTTTAGAAGCACAAGGGTGGAACAATATAGAGAAGGGGGATAGCAATAACCCGAAGGAAGGAGAGGCCACCAGTGAGGCTCCTATAAGCAAGCCAAGGGCACAGCAGCAGTGTTTTTTGTGCAACAGATTCGGACATATAGCGAGGAATTGCAGAGCTAACAGTAGTCAACCGGAACCACCAGTCACATGCCAGTTATGCCAAAAAAGGGGGCACAAGGCCAACGAATGTAGGTCTAGATCAGGCGAAAATACCGCATGTGCGCTGAGATCGGAAGAAAAACCAGAGGTGGTTAGTATAGTGCTAGACATGTCGACCGGCACTGTCGACCGGACTTGGCGACCGACACTGCCCGTAGTAGAGGGAACGGTGAATGGGAAACAAGTGTCTGTGTTGCGGGATTCTGGGGCGGATACGTTAATAGTGAAGAAGAGTCTGGTAAATGAAGAGGACTTTACGGGGAGAGTAGGAACAGTGGTCTTCGTAGATGGGTCTAAGAGGAGATTACCCGAGGCGAAAATAAGGCTGGATACTCCTTATTTTGTAGGCGAGATCACTGCAAAGTGTATGGAGGATCCTATCTATGACGTCATCCTAGGAAACAGGCCAGGAGTGAGGAGGGTCGATGACCCAGCGCAGACAGGTATATATGCCAAGCAAGAGAGTCAGGACACCACAAATGATGAGACAAAGAAAAGTCAAGGTAACTTCTTAAATAGAAAGGGAAATGTTAGTAGGGAAAGACAATCTGAGAGGGAGATGCCAATTCTCGAGCATATAGGTGTAACCTCTGAGGAATTTGCTAGAGAACAAAGGAGCGACAGAACCCTGAGGTACGCGGTTGAGAGAATCGGATATAAACCAATAAGAGAAGGCACCAGAGACGCAGTGTCATATGAATCCGTACAGGATTTGGTATTCCGCAACTACTGGAAGGAAGGGAAACGAGTGAGGCAACTCATGATACCAGTAGTTTACAGAAAAGCCATCTTAGAGCACTGTTATGCGAATGGGTTCAGGAATAGTAAGAACCTAAGAAGAGCAGTGACTAGAGAGGCATTTTGGCCGGGTTTACATAAAGATGTGAAGCTCTTTGTGCAAAGGTGTCACCAATAGATGTGCTAAAGAAGGGATAAGTTATTACTGTGTGAAGCAGTATTATAGAAATTGGCGACGAGAGTTCTAGACAGTGAACTAATCAAACAGTGACTAGATTTCTGATGTACTTGTGCACTTAATTGCGCGACAGTGTGGTGTTGTGACGAGTGAATGTCATGACAATGTGTGGTGATGGAAAGTGATAAGTGAACCCGTGCCCGAGTGATGACAGGACGAAAGGCCTACCCCCCAAGAAGGAAGAAGCAGGTTTTTGAGAAAAAACTCCTAAAAAGGGGGCCATTGTGATGAGTAAGGGGCGCACGAGACACGTGCCGAAGGTGTGCGGGTGGCGATGGTGTGCGGAGCCACGGAAAAGTACCCGATGGGGTGCTCCGCTGCCACATCCACGCACGTGATTCGTCGGCGAAGGGCGCGTGGCACGCGACCCGAGCCGTGGTCGAAGAGCCGAGAGGAAAGGAACGGCATTGTTCGGTGGGGCGCCGTAAGAAGAGGTCGCAGGAAGGCAGCGTCGCACTCGCGGCGAGCAGCGGGAGTTCGGCTTCTGAAGAGGCTTGGCAAGTGACCGGCGACCTGGGTATGCGACCAGCGAGGCTTCCCGGGCTGGCAGCCGCCTCGACACAGCAGACTCCGACGCACCCGCAGCCCTTCCACTTCTTGACCCGACGGCAGGCCTTCAACCGACAATCCCCCGAGAGCCTGGTTCGGGCAGATCGTGTGACAAGGAGCTAAGCCTAACCTCGCAAGTTCGGAGGCGACGACTTCGGCGGCGACCGGAGTACGGGCGAGGGACACAAGGAGCACGGATGCGGACCGACGTCGACGGCAGGGACACGTCTCCAAGTACTGCTGCGACGGGACCGTGAGTTAGTAACATCGAGTGGGCACCACGAACGTTCGATTAGGGTGCGACCGTACGACGACGGTAGACCGAGAGAAGCCATATTGGCTATAGACTGGCTAGGGCTAGGACTGACCCTAGCTTGGATCGTAGCTAGTTCCATTTTCTAGCTGATTTATTTTTTGAGTGCATGTTTTTGGTTTTGAGTATTTCACTTCGTGTGAATTTCAAGTGTGTTTCCTCCTTGCCATTTTTCTGTGTTATAAAAGTCTGTGTGCCGTGCCACGTCCGTCTCCCGTCTCTCTCAATTCCATCCTAATTGCAAGCGCTCCCGAGATAATCTTGACATGTTCCGATGACCCATCAGTGGGTTTGGATGTTCAAGTACGGTATTCTAGAGACCACAGTTCAGGAGAAGTCTTCGAAGGATAGTGCCTCGCACTCCGCAGCCCGTTATGCATGACCGAGCTTGCCTGCTAGGCGAGGGGCGCGCCCCATCCAAAGGTCCTAAGTCTCTTCATGCACGTGCCGGCGAGCGGGCTCAGGCGGGTCAGAGAGTGCAAAATGAGTAAATATTTTTTTTACTGAAAATTGGTTTTTAGGAAATGTGAATCTTGCAGCCTTCTCTTGGGCGCAGTGCCACCGTCTTGGCATCATCGTAAAGATAGACCGGAGCTCAAGATAGTAGGCTTGTGTGAATAGTGAATTTTAGGCTCGAAGCGAATAGTTATTTTCGTCGAATAATTTCGAATCTTATTTGAATAGTATATATCTCGTATTATAAAGAAAAATGGGCATGTTTGTCATGACCTAACTAACCTGCACAATATTGAAAAAAAAATTGTGACAAGGTCTGTGCAAATGCCATTTTCTTGCTTCAAGAGAGAGAATAAAGAGAGAGAAAGGTAGGGAGGTCAACCAGAAGTGTAGCATCTGGTTTGCTACCCTGCACTAAGGGGAGGGGGAAAGGGAAATGAAAGATGGAAAAGGAAAGCGAACAGGAGAATACTCGCGAAAAAAAAAAAAAAAGTAAAGGTGGTGGGTGCTATAGCCTAGTCAATAGGCCACTGCTTCAAGGGAAGTGGAAACATAGTAGCAGGATTTGACTTTTGGTAGAATGCTAGTGATAACCTGTAAAATATGTAACATTTGAAAATTAACTATACCTAGAGCATACAAGCCGGTAAAACAAGCTTTTAAACTTGAAAAAATGAATCTATGTGAGGGTAATCTCTTCATTTAACCGTGAAGTGGGGCTTCGTGGCAGTGCAGATTTCCCCTCGATATGTGTTTTCACGGCCTAGCACCCCTCCACTGCAGTGAAACCACCTTAACAGGAGGTTACATGCAGACTTATATACACCTGGAAAGGTGCTTTCGCGGCTTAGCACCTCTCCACTGCAGTGAAACTACCTTTACAGGGGGGTTGCATGCGGATTAATATGCAACTATTCGTTCGTTTCGAATACTTCGAAATTTACAATAATTTAAATTCGAATACTTCATTATTCGTTCGAATATTCGAAGCATTCGAATATTCGCACAAGCCTACAAGGTAGCCATAAAGCTGCATTTCTCCAATGAGAAATCAAGCCAGCTTCCTTCAGAGTTCAGTTTTCTTAGCTTCGAGCTCAATTTTCTTCTCTATTTTCTTAGATTTCATTTTTTGAGCAGTTGCTGTCAGTCATCCCTGTGCGACTTCACAATGAATAAAGATATAAGCATTCCATTTTCTGGCTTTACATCAGAGATTTTTTTCTAAATGTCTTTTTGTAAATGTTGGTGAGACGGTATGTATAGGACATTTAAGAAATTTTGTGTGTGTGTGCTTGAATGTTATGTAAACCAATAGCTTTACAGCACACAATGGGCCCTTGTGAATATCCTTATGTGAAAATCTTGACGAACTTGTCATTAATTTTGAGATGACAATGAGGTTATTAAAGGGGCCATGACACCCAATTTTTGATCATAATCTGTTTTATGTGGTTTAATCCTTGTGCATTCACAAATAAGTTGGCGAAAAATTTTATT